>JAULBU010060281.1:0-11637 GCA_032358235.1 Odonthalia washingtoniensis | reverse complement strand
ATTTGTGCCATTATTGCTTGGGGTGGCTGAAAATGGCGACTATTTTGTGCAGGAGGCGGGAAAATATCAAAAGTCTGGTTTGCATGGACATAGTTCGCAACGAGGTTTCCATCCTGGTCTGAAAAATGTTGCATGGGACGGCTTTAAGTGGAGCGAGTCCAACCTTGCCCATTGTTATTATTGCCACGATTATGATTTAGTTTTCTAATTCTACCATTTTCGTCTTCATTGATACGAAAGGGATAAAACTTGAAAAATGACAAGGTTTTCCACAATAGTGACAATTTCTTTCTTTGTTTCTTCCTTGGGATTTTCCACCCCTTCCTCTACTTCCACGACAACGGGCACGACTGGAACGTGCATGTTCACCTCCACCGCGGAAATTAGGGATGTAACTCTCATTTCCATTGTCACTCTCAGACAAATCGGCCTGTGGAACATTTTTTATTGGTTTACACGTACCAATAGTCTTGCACCGTTCTATGTTGTCGTAAACTGCTGACGTTATGTCATCGAAAGAGGTTGTACTTAATGTAAACGCAAACGCCATTACAAGAGCGTCGAATGATTGAGGAAGCGATCGAATAATCTTGGTCACCTTGTCTTGATCGTTGAGATGCTGGTCCAGACCGACTAGTTCATCGATTAATGACATAAATTCGGATACATGATCGTCCCAATTTGCACCTTCCAAAAACTTAAAATCTTTAAGCTTTGAATGAAGTTTGGCGACGGCGTGGGTGCTAAATACGGAGAAAATTCGTTGCAGTTCATCCCACAACATCTCGGCGTATTTTTCATCATCATCAACGAGAAGGCGATTTTTCTCCATGGTTGAATCGCCAAGGAATAGGACAATTGTTGACTTAGCCTTAGTGTTTGATTTCATCCAATTTATGTACGTCGTTCCAGAAGTAGTCTGCGGGGCGTCGTTGAAGCAAACGAGCAGAGGATGTTCGCGGCGAGTTATTGCATATACGCATCGTTTACATTGAATGTAGTCTGAAGGCTTGTTGGGTTTCCCGATTTCGGCGAATCCAAGATCGGCGGACATGTTGGAAGCTGAAGTGAATTTTGGTGAAAAGGGCGAGTCTGGTTTTAGATGAGATCGTTATGTTACGGCTGCTAAGCGGTGATACCATGAGAGAATTGTATAAAAATTAGCTACCTTTATTTCTTCCAAAGGTTCCATCTTCAGCACCGACCTTAAGTACTATCCTTAAGTATTACCTTACTGTAAGGTAGCCCGTACGATCTCAATGAGATTAGGGTAAGAGTTACCTATACACGTGTACCGACTCATCTGCTACACCTTTGTTTATTGCGTAGTATTCTGTCAACACCGCTTCTAAACACAGATAGAGAGTGACTCACAAAATTCAGGAGAAGAGTTACAGCCGAGAAGGTCACAAATACTGAGCGGCAAAGCGAAAGTTGTCGTGCTGACATTTCGTGTGAGAGTGTGTTGGCGGACTGAATTTAAATAAGTTGATTTGGATTTTTGACTTTTTTCAAAAAATTTTTTGAGTTTCCACTGTACGTAGCAAGGTTGTCGGGCCAATGTTAATGGCGACTTACTTAAAATCATGACCGATAAATTTGTTTCTCTTTCCGACCGTTCGACAACTGCGAACTTCTATCCACACCTTACCATTCCATTGGAAGGAGGAATAGCATTTTCTATTTCGACCGATAAATGTTTGATTTGATAGTGTTCCCAAAAATGGCGTCGTTTTTTCATACACCAATGTATTGCTGAGAATATTAAAATATCCATGATGTTGTCCTGTCTCACATGTTTAAATAACCTTGCACCATATTAACAGATACTTTATGTAATAACCGTATGAAATTTTGAATGTTTTCCCCATAACAACTTTTATGGGCCACGGCTGAAAAGGCTGTGCTGTGAATGGCTACATTAACTCAACGCGCCATTATGGGGTTCAAATGTGATTTTAAAATAGAAACGTCCTATTTTCAAAGTAAACGGTTACAGAAACATAATTGCCTGAAAAAATTGAGAAAACCTAGTAGTGTAGAAACGATTCTCGCGTAAGCAATGCAAGTAAAGAGACAATTTTCGAGCATGTGTCAGGTTAGAGGACACGTATTTTGAAATTATCGCACCAAAATCCTCATGGACATGTGCACGACTACTTTGATAATGGTCAGATCTAACTATTTTTGTTTTTGCAGGTTCTCTCCACTTCCGTACTACAAACGCAGCGTTCCGTGCAAGAAACAACATTTAAGTATCAGAAACAAGATGTCTGGAAACAACAAGTTTATGAACGAGAAGAAACAAGCTCCGAAAGTTTCAGGAGTGGCCTGCAACGTAGGCGTTGAGGATGGGGACGAGGAGCGCCCGTTCGAGATTTTGCGCGTGACGGCTGCGCACAATCCTTACTTGAGCAGCTTCTCTGCAAGCAGTCTCCCAATTTAGACACCTTCATCCGATGTGGATGAAGGAGAACTTTGGGAGAGCAAGATTGACCTCTTGAAGATGACGAAGAAGGTTTCTCACAAGGTTATTAAAAAAATCGATCTCCAATAACGATGCCATGATAATTGAAAATTTTATTGAAACGGTCAACGTACGCGTGTACGTTGACTGTAAGATGTGCAAATCTTAAAGTAAAGGAATAATATTTTTAATTAAATTGATTCTTTAAATTTGTTGTGTAATAAAAATCTTGTTTGTTTTCTTTTAAATATCTGTTCATTTACATTATGCAAACGATATGTACCTTTTCAACACACTTTATTCCTGAACACGTTACATTTCGATGCTATCTTTATCCAATTTGTAGAGAAGGCTATTGATTTCAGCATCATCATTATAATCAAGAATCATAGCCATAGTCGTTTCCATATCATCATTTAACTAATTTAAATGACGTGTGAATTCATTTAACAAAGAAATCACATCGTCATAAGGAACATGACGAACACATTTAAGCAATCATTCAGAAACCACACTAACAGTAACACAATTTCTCAACAATCTTGTAGGCTTTTTAAATTGTTTAGATCTGTTGTTTTCAACATCTTCAGTAGTTTCTTTAATTTTATCCATCTTATTTTTTTTGTCCATATCTACATTCATTATATCATGTTCAGAATTGTCCAGACACCCATTTTCAGCTGGATTTTGTTTTTTATCTTCCTCTTCATGCATTTTTTCATTCCTTTACTTAGCGCAAACCCGTACGCATACTAGCATATTACGAAGTAAATCGTTCTCTATTAATGGATCAACACGTTGCACGACAGCTTCTAACACATTGAATAAATCACCACAAGATGAAACAACATCAAAAATCGAAGAAGACATCAACTGTAGTGGACTAAGATTCTCTTCAGTATCGTACATCCATACATGAAAAGCAGATAACTTCACATACAACAGTAGTCACGACTATATGCACGAAAAGAATAATAAACGACAATCTTATCTGTGATGAGGTTTCTTGAAGACATGTCGCAACATAGTTTACCGGGAGTCGACTAATCGGTAATATCATCAAATCCTGAACGACTACAACATCGTTTACAACTCCTTTTCTTTTCGATTTTTCTTTTTCACCTTTCTTCACATTACTTAAACGACCAGTTAATGACGAACTGTCATAAGAAAAATTTTTTTTTCTTTGTATCGGCAGCTTCTTACGACGGATGTTTTTATTTTCTTTCGTTCAACCTATCTTCGAACTTCTTCAATTTTCGTCAAATTACTTGAACATACAGTAAGAGTTAAACCGTTCTCCTTTGCAGCTCCCTATAGTGCATGGCCACAAGATCCATCAGCTTCCTTTTATTCTGTCGCTATTTTCAGTCTTTTCTTCTTTACTGTTTCTCTTTTTCTTTCACTTTTCTCAATTTCAAATCTTACGAAATAAATTTTCGTAACGTTGTGCAAAGATTCCGCAATATTAGTTGATCTTCTGCAAAGTATGGATCGAAGCTCATGTACTATTCTTTCCGGAGCTTCTGTCATTGCGTGTCTGAACATTGATTTCAGATCACCTCAAGCATAAACAGTGGCAGAAGTTCTTCATATTCTAAACAACATCAGTCTGAAGAAATACGTTATCATGAGAGTCAAAACCAGAGATACATGTCAACGTTCCTCAAAATAATTTACTGATTGATTTAACATCTGGTAAATAGGATAAGTTACATTGAAATGCCGACGGGACCAAAATGATTGAGTATAATTCCAATATTTAATGTTGCATATTCATTAGCTTTCTTGTGTTTTTCGGACATGTATGGTGATGTTGGTGATTAAACCTTTTTGTCGTTGTCCCAATCGGTATATTGTCAGGGTCCATGACGGAAATGGTGATGATTCTAATTATGGCCACGTAGGTACCTGTAAGTGATAACGACGGAGGTCTCCGTTCACCAATTGCAGCTCCCGCCGTTGCCGTAATTGTTTCATTATGAACTGTTTTAGTTGCAGGAGGTTCTTGATGATGTACAACAACATACTCTTGGTAAACATGAAACTCGATCGCTTGTAAGGTAGGGACATGTAATAAAAAGGGAAAGGTTAAGAGAATTGAAAAAGGATGCCACAGGAAGTTCACATGTCATCCAACTAATCAACACAGCATGTAGAAGAGCGTGTATTGAAAATTTTAACAATTGTTCCATATTGTGGCTTAAATTGTATATATGTAATGATTATGTATGTCATATTCAATTTCATTACGTAATGTACGATACAAGCGGCAGAGAGTGATCGACGACGAGAAGATTATGTAGTTGAAGATGGTGGTGCTCCTCATCCCCTTGTTCTTATCTTGAATTGGACTGTGAGTCAGTACTATGATTGGTATGTTGTTTTTAGATGAATCACCGGTTGTTTCAGTTGCAACAGCAATCTGTTGTTGTTATTGAAAATTTTTATCACATTTATGTTCAGCTGCAGGTTTAGATGCTAGCAGATTGTTTTTACAAGAATAGCAGCCTCACCTAAAAATCAGTAGCAAAATTCTTCACTTCCAATTCCAAATGTCTGTTCTTCAGTTAGAATTGTATGTATATAATAAGAAAAATTAAAAAATAAGTTGTATACATATCTATTGAACCCTATTGAGCAGTTGTTAAATGGTGGGTGTTCTTTAAGTTACAGATTGATTCGAGCTGCAGTTTCTGGTGTTAGTACACCAGTTATTGATGTTGCAGGCATTGAAAAAGTTTTTACAGCTCATGTTGCGGCTTTGGTTGTTGCGTGTGCTGGTTATTCTTCTCTGGTAGTTTTTGCAGTATCTTCTCCTGGTGTTGCTGGTGCTGTTGTTATCGTGTTTTTGCTCATGGTATTGAAGTTGCTGTGTTTGGTGGTGGTTTCTTTGGTGCTGTTGATTCTGTTGCTGCTGTTGGTGTAGTTACTGTTTCATCGTGTTGAGATTTGCTGTTTCGTCGTTTTGATGTTGTGTTAAAGTGGGGTGATAAGGATGTGAGAATAAAAATATTTTTTCACTGTTCACCGTCGAAAAGGCCGTCGGTGTGGTAAAAAAATTGGTTTGGCCTAAGTTCTGGGCCCCACCTCGTGTACTTGTACACGTGTGCATGATATCGTTCCAACACACATCACAGTAGATAAACAACCTGAGCTTTCTCTGGTTTTGTTTTTGCCGCCTTTCACTCTTATTACTATTCCTCCTATTCCTCGTTTGCATCAACATCAGTTTCATATACCTTCACATATTTCTTTCAACCGCACAACGCAGAATCAGATTTACTGTACAAATATATGTTTATATTGTTCAACTTTGTCCATTGACGGCACCAATACTTCTCAGCATTGCGCAAAGTCGGTCAACTTTATCACTGTTATCAAGAGTTAACGTCGACTTTAACAATCAAGTACTACATAAGGTCCCATCCTACCATATGATCGAGTATTTCACCTTCTGCAGCCATTGTAGCGGTCTTCTACACCCGTATAGGCTCTAATCATTTTGAAAAATGAGGAACAAAAGTCTTCTACATCCGTCTAGGCTCTAATCATTTTCAAAAATGTGGAACATAATTGCCCTCAATCTGTACATCCATCACTCAATTTCGTCAATTCACCATCGAACCCAATGAAATATGCGTTCATTGGACATACAAGCTATAACTCTTTCCTAATACTGAAAACTAGATAAAATACAGCATGTGAAAAAACGCTGGTGTTGCTCCTGTAAAATGGAATGGTCTTTTCAATATCATAGTGCATATGCAGTACGGCATTGACTGTTTTAACGGGCCACACGCTAGTAAATCTGAACTTTAAAAAGAAGTAACCGTTAAATACATGTCATGTACCTTCGAATCTTGTTCCTGTGATAACTATACCAAAACATATATCCTCCAGAATCGCCAATAAAAACAGTTATTCTCGGATTCGATCAGGAACAATATCATTGGCATGACGTTGTGGATGATTATATGCTTGGGGGCATAAATATCAAGCATTTTCATGGGCAATTCTTCCCCATGTGGGTCTCTTTAAGACTTGCGGTTATCTCTATTTTATTTCTTTCAACTAATCAACAAAACTTGGCCACAAAACATGGTGTATGGCATCCTATTACATTAGAACCACTCCTCGACATCGTTATGCTGTTTGCAAATATAATCTGGGAACAGGTCAATACAGATAAGGTTGACGCAGGTATTTCTGAACCTTTGTTGGTAAAAACGGAGAAACTATCTGAGCTACGAGACAAGTATCGCGGCTCGTGATATACCCGCACATACAGTTGGAATAACTGATCCCATTGCTCGTAAGTGCCATCAACAACAGATGGATTGATCAAGATGAGTAAATGTTCATGTTAATAGTGTGTTCAACAATATTGGTCTCGTTCTTATCACAAATTACTAATAACAATAATTATTATTCAGAGAAGAAGGTTATGGTAACTCCTTAAACATTCACAAATAATAATAATACTAATGACGATATTAATATCAAAAATAGCAACAACATAATAATCATGATGATATTTTTTATTGAGAAATGGACATAACCGTAATAGCAATTGTTTACAAAATAATGAATGTCACCATGATCAACATCAACAATATAATCATGACGTCAACTGTAATAATAATCATATTTATTTTTATAATCTTAATCATAATAATAATTGCAGAAATTATAATAATTGTAATGAACATAATATGGTAACTACTTGAACATTCACAAATAATAATAATACTAATGTCGCTAGTATTATCAACAATAACCACAAACATAATAATCATAATGATACTTTTTATTGAACAATAGTCATAACCGTAATACCAATTGTTTACAAAATAATGAATGTCACCAAGAACAACATCAATAATATAATCAAAATGTCAAAAGTAATAAGAACGGGCCTTTACATATTATGTGATGGGTCACTCGCCACATAGAAATGATGCATAATAGTTGAACGTTTCTGAATAATTTACAGTTATGGTTTCCCCCATTTATAAATTCCGTTGTCTTCGACCATATTTCATTTGTGAGAATGACGGTTCTCAAGTACACAACAGCGATAACCATGACGTTTCCATCGTGACAGACGCATGATATTGACGGCATCTCTACTTCTTACATTCCCTTCTCAACGAGTACACCTTCGCACGGATCGTACCGTCTGCAAGGAAGTCTGATGGCAGTTCCCCTTCAATATAGCCCATACGGTTAATCAACAGCTGTCTTGCATCCGCTGCTTTCAAATTGACGTTTGCCTTCACCATATCACGCAACGAGTCTACATATCTAGCAGAAATACGTTTCCAACTTCCCTTTTTCTGTAAACGTGGAACAATCCCATTTGGTTATTCGTATACATTTTCTGTCGTATCTTGCTCTATGGTCTGAGGATAGTTGCAGATGTAGTCCCCTATGACTGCAGTAATTTCACCAAATTCAAAATTACGTTCACGTTGCAATTCCGGTATGTCACCACTGTCGTTTTTCGAACAGTACTTTACTTTGTGCTTTGACATCAAACATGAAATTGCCCCTGCAATATGCTGTTCGCTCGGCAAATCATACCTTTTTCGGTATTTCAACTGCAATGCCTGTAACATCAAATACGCACTCATTTTCTTACCCTTATCTTCCATCCCCGTTAAAAACCACCCATTAATCCATTAATATCAGTCCTATACAAGGTAGTTGTATTAGTACCAAGTGCTTTTCCTTGCGCTGGTCGCAACGCCCATCTCGCCTTAAACAGTTCCATATTTTTCACTTCTGAGGATACCTTTACAACACTCAATTCGTTATGTATGTTCTTATCAAAACGAACATTAGTCTGTCCTTTCAAAATTGAATCAAAAGCCAATTCGGCCGCTCTATGCATCACAGTTCTGTCCTGTTTTACAGACACACCGTCACACCGTTCTCTATGACTGTCGAAGGATCCTTGCGTTCTATATACGCGCCTACACTTCCTACATTGCGGTAATATCCCAGACCACTCCAACCCAGCTCCATTCTCACGCTCATCTTCATCCACATCTAACTCTACTACCGCATTTATAACGGCCGTTGATGCTTTGATGGAGCGCGCATGTTTAAGTTGCGAAACTACGTTTCGGCACCAAACAACAACACCTGTTATTACACTTTTGTAATCAACAGGGACGTCATCCGGTAATAGTACAATGTGCGTATATGTCCTGTCTTCTTCCAGACATGACAACATATCGATAGTACCGTTATCTTCTTTATCTATATCTTCGCCTCTACTGTTTTCATCAATTTCGCCATAACTATATGCATTTTTTTATTAACTTACTTCCGTATTTCGTGAATTTATATTCGTTGTAATCCCCACATGAATAGGGAAAAACTTTCTCAATAACCTCTCCGTTTCTAATTTTACCATAAACTACTTCACTTATTCGTTGCAATTTTGCAACCGTTTTCCCTGAAAGTGCTTCTTCTACTTCTAACATTCCTTTTCTTTTTCTAATTATTTGTAACAACTCGACAGCTGAATTTCCTAAACCGCCCTCATATTTCAACCCCTCTACCATATTCATTGGTGAGGTCACATCCCTTTCGGTCTCTCGCACATATCGATGCAACTGCCTCATGGCAATTGCAAAGTGCACATCCACAATACTTTTCCCGCTTGCGGTTTCGAGGTATACCATACTTTTCAACTCAATACCGTGGTACGCTGCAATTAAGACAGATGCAACAGGTAGCACTTTATTCTGATAACATTTGGCGTTGTCAGACATAATCCAAATTTCAGTCAAATTCGGTTGTTCTTTTTTAACCCTTGTCATTATCGCATCAAAAATACTAAGAACAGCTAAATAGTCTTGAGTCACACCATTTTCAATAATATGGTCCAAGAACAGTGTACTAAAATTAACATCTTCAGAACTGTTTCGTTCATCGTCATCGTCATCCCCTACGTAGAACAGAACAGATCCATGCCACTACAAACCATGCTTTTCATAAAATTCAGTTGACGTTTTCATGAACCATAGGTTCAAATTTCATCTTGTAGTCCACGATTAACATACCAGAACTTCCCGGTTTCGCATTTCCTACAATTACGTAAATTTCTTTTATCCGACAATCCTGCACTTTTGTACGATGCTTAAATCCCATGTATGTGACAAACTTCCTTTGCACCTCATTTAATGCTTCAGATATTTCTTCCGTTAATTCTTAACATAGGATTCTAACAACCTCAAAAAACGTCAGTGGTTTTAAATAGTCTTCACACTTTCCTGTTCCCAGTAATGTTGTCTCACTTTATTCTTCATTTCTTGTACTCCTTCTAACTCTACTATATAGACTGTGATGAACATTATGAACAGGATAGTCATCACTTATAATGTGAGAGGAGTAAAAGAACCTTAAGTAATCTCGAATGGAATCGGATGTCGTCAACAATTTCCTTACTACTAAAGGATCATCAATTTCATTCTGGATTATTCTGCTTAACAATTCCTTATTCCCATACACCAACACAGATAAAACATAATCTACACATTCCTTTATGCTTTTCTGTCCTTTCGTAAAGCACCTTGCAATTCTCAGGAATGTAGTACAACCAAGACGTTTCATAGAATCAGGATTAATTTTCTTGTCATTATCATAATTCCTCCACAGTTGTTCCAAACTGATTTTCCTTTCAATTGCTGGAAATCATTTCCATGTACTATTTCAAAGTACCCTTTTCGTACCCCATGCCAACAATTGCACATGCTCCGGTCTAAACGCAAATTTTATAGCATATCTTACGACATCATCTCCTACACGTTATCGTCTAAATTTGGTACAAGGTATGACACCACGTTTTTCGATTGCTATTCTGTCATTCCGTCCTTTAATATAGATTTCACAAATGTAGCTATTCATCTTTCTTCGTTTTGTTGATTGATGCAATTAAATCTCGTCACTAGTTTCGTTCCTTTCATTTCACTCGTCATCTGTATGACACAATTCCATGATTTCCTCTTCGTCTTCTTTTGTGAGAAATTTTTTCATCTCACGGCAGGAAACAGACGAGGTGAGGACGGCGCGTAGTGTATGATTTTCAATCGACCCTTTTTTGCCGGTTTTCAAAAGATTGATAACCATGTCCTGAACTTTTGTTTCCGAAGAACAATCACGAATAACCATTTCGTATAACTCTCCGCCACTACCGGGAACTATCAATTCACATAATGTGGTTATTAACTCTTTCATAAGTTATATTACGTTTGTATCCATTTCAGAAATTAATGAAGAATCAATCACCCCCTTCCACACATAGATCAATTGGCAGTTTTCGTAAAAAATATCTGGATTTGCCTTTTTCATCAATTCGTACACAGCACTTTGGCGTCTTTGTAGCTCCCGTAGTAAAACCTGAATTGTTTCATCCATGTCCGCAGCAAAGGTCAGAGCAGATTGCAAGAACGTTTATTCAAGCGGTTCGAGACAAGTTCACAAAACAAACAACAACGATAATGTTCGTTAGTTAAGTTGAAAATCGCGAGGCAAATAGAGTTACAAACATTCGCCAGTGAAAGTTTGTGGAAAGAGTTATTTAACTCAACTGGCAAACCAATAACTGTCCATTACAACACTGTTCAAACAGACTAGCATTGTGGGACTTTTGTAATCTTTCAATTAAAAAATTGAATTAATTGTCGCCGTTTCGAAAAAACTACGTGTCAAACCTCCGAATTCTGCGTTGGGTTGAACGTACCATTCGTGACGTCTTTCTATAATTAATGATATAGACAAGACGGTCAGCCTATTCTTTCCAATTTTTTCTTCAAAATTCCTCCTCGTTTCTGTACTGGTCTACAGTTGTTTCCAGTATTATGGTCGTACACCTCTTTCGTAATCAACGCTGACACAGTCGAGATGTCCCTGTCGTCCCCGATGAACTACATTCATCATTGCTCCTATCTTCCACGTTAATATGTCACATTCCAGATCCACTGGGTTTTTTCATTCAGAAAAAAATTGGTTACATCGGCGCAATTTTCCTGATTTCCCGTTTTCTGTCTCCACCCCTGACGGAAAATTTCACCAGCAGTCTCGTTTACTACCTCTGATTGTAGTTTTTTGAAACTGGCACCTATGCCAGTTTCATGCTTCCTCTTGTGCAAATTTAC
>JAULBU010060259.1:0-11637 GCA_032358235.1 Odonthalia washingtoniensis | reverse complement strand
CGGGTGCCCTCCACAAAAGAGTATCCCTATGGCTTCGGGGCGCCCGGTGATCTGTATCCGTACCCCCCGCCCCCTTTCCCCCTTTTCTGTTGGGTCGTGGTTTTGTTTTATTAAGTCTCTAAGGGCATTTCTAGTTAGGAGGCGTTGAGATTTTTTTAATTTATTTCCAAAGTAAACAAAAGTGCATACAGTGAGCTGAAACCGGTTTACGAACGTAGTGAAAAAGGATTTATTATGTTAATTATTATTTTAAAAAACTCTTCAAATGCTGTTGTGCAAAGTTGGAAACTGTACACGTAATAATTTTATAGTCAATCAATAAAAGTGCTTTGTAAATTGTACAGATTGGAAAATTGCAGAGACAGAGCAGAAAACAAAATATAGGTCAACGTCATTAACAATTGATACGCATGAGATTGCAGATCAACATTGCTGTTATATATGTACAGGGAAAGTAAAATATATATGTACTGTACTGACGAGTGAAGTATGGATCGTGTGCAAATATGAGTGGTACAGTCATTTGAAAAATGCCTACATGACAGTGACCGATATTACTGTACTCAGTGTATAGTTGATACATGAACTGAACAGAGTGAATGGTACTGTGATGAAAGGAAACAGGTGTTAAATAAACGTTGGTGGGATATATTGGACAGGAAAACGGTATGAAAACAAAAAGTGTGAAAGGCGGCAAAACAAAACAAAAAAAGACACTGTTGTATCTCCAAAGCTGAGAAGTGGAAAGTAAAAAGTGAAAACATTATCTGTGAGGTAATTACCCAAAAATGGGAGATAAAACAGAAATTAGTGAAAAGACGTCAAGCAAGACATGTATACGCAATGACGAATGTAGTCTATCAAATCGGAGGAATAAAATTGAACGACAAATTAACTTACAACCTTAATTTTGTGTTACAATTACACAAACAACAGCAAATCATCAGCATCGAACAAGAACAAGTTTTAAAATAAATGAAAAAAGTATTAGAACTTGATGTGGAAGAAGTATATGATGAGTCAAATGGTAACAACGAAACTTGAGGAACAAGAGGTATGGATAATTTAGAGTGTAATAGTGATGTACATAACTGTCGTGAAGAACATGATTAAATACAGTTCAAATAAAAGTACAATGTATGTAAATCAATATATAAACAGATCGGAAAGGATATTCGAAGAAGAAAACCTCCTATATGTGAAACGTGTTCATTCTTGCCGAAAGGATATAATATAAACTAGGATTGCATAATTAAGATTGTACTACAGTGTTTACGTACAGGAAAACACGAAACTAATTGATCGAACAAATTACTTCAGGAATGGGAAGTAATGGGAGTGGTGAAATGTTTTTGTGATTTTGTGGAACATGAGTATGGTGCATTGTTCTTAAAAAGAATCCCTACGAAGACAGACATGGTACGGATTGAGAAACAATTTCAATGAAAGGTTCCCGGGTGTGTAGGCTTCTTGCAAAGTTTTATAATGGGAAGAAACGAAAATAACGTCATATCGCTTTCAAGTAGGACAAAGGAAACGATGAAAATTAGAATAGAAGGAATGCAGTGGAGGTCTGGCTAGATTGCGAAGGTTTCTGTTGGGGATGGCAAAATTTAAATATGACGAATTCCCGTGAAAATAATGCTTTAAGAGGTTCTACTGTTCTGAGTAATGTTTTCACTGGTGAACTACGTCTTCACAGCAACGAGGGATACATAATAAAACCATCAACGAAGAAACGACACATAATATATTTCAATGTTGAAGGAAACTATCCTTGCTGGCCAATCTTCCTTGAAGGAAGAGGAAAATATAATAATTACAAGGAATGATGTTTTGAGGAAGCATTGATAATTTTAAGAAAGGAGGTCGAGCTATTTTACAGGTCTTTACGAAAACGGTTCATATTAATGGATGGACTAGATTCGAACAAGTATGTGGAATGTACTGCTATTATATTACGCAATATAATAACAAGAAATAAAAATTATGAAGTACATGAAAGTAACGAACGAATAAGCGAATCAATAAGGAAAGAAGACGATACACGAAATGTTATTGAAAAATAGCGGGAAAACTTTAATAATAGTGATAGTAGCAAGATAGGATAACAGGGTAGCAGGTACAGCAATAGTGATCTTGATATAACAGATACTGGTTGTAGTTCCGTGAAAGAGTTTCTCACAGATGACTTTGAACGTCATAATTTAGAAGAGGAGGTAATGAATCATTTAAGTATAGCGTGCAATAAAAAGAATGAAGGTGATTGTGTTTCACTAACTGACACGTTGCATTAAATAGGCTTCACTGTTGAAGAAATGAAAATTCAATCACACAAAAGAAAACTACATATACGGGTTGGTACATCTCGTAAATATGTAATGATAGTCCATTTCCAATAGCTCATACTAATAATACTGGCAGAAAGTTTACAATTTCCGCCATGGAAGACGAAACAGATGAGATAATTTAGAGGTTATTAGTGAAAACAAAATCAAGATTGGAACAGACACGAGTTATGTGTCTATGTTTGCAACAACAGCAACACTCGATACTCTCATCAGCACTTTCTGATAATGCTGAAATTGGAGATGATGCTCATCAGGAAAAGACAGGAAGAGTAAATGGAAGTAAAAATTTTATAAGACAAGAGTCTACGTGGATGAAAGCATATATAGATGTGAACCCTACATTTCCTGATGTAATCTTTAGGAGAAGGTTTTCAATTCCAAGAGTATTATATTTTCATATCAAAAACGATCTTCTACGACACCGTAACATATTCTGGAAGCAACGTCGAATTGTAATATGTCACAAATGTATACCTACAGACATGAAACTGTTATCATGTTTGAGAATATTAAGTTGTGGTAGCTGTACAAATATCCTTGACGACTTTGTGTCAATGTCGGTGAAATATGTGTGTATATATTTTTGACAATTTTTCCAGGACATAGTGGAAGTATACGGATCACAATTCTTTAATAGACTTCCAATAAGAAAATAAATCATTAAAGTAGAGCAAAAATACAATGACAAAGGATTTTCAGGGTGCATTGGAGCTGTGGACTGTATGCATAATGCGTGGAAGAATTGTCCAGGTTCAAGCAAATGTCAATATCAGAATACCCGTGTCTCCAAGATGGCGATAATATAGTGCGAAGGATGGTGTAACCATGACTTATATTGTTGGTCATGGTTTGCAGTTCTTCCTGGAACAAGTAACGATCTCAACGTGATGGAGAGATCACCTTTATTCAAAGGGGTGTTATCAGAATAATTTGCATTGTCAGTGTCAGATGGTTATAGTATATGATTAAACAAAAAACCACGTCACTTACTATACTTCCTTGGTGATGGTATATACTCGCGATGGCCCATTTTTCTCTACCTATGGAAAGCAGTAAATGTCAATAGGAAAGGAAATATTCCTTTAGACAATAATCAGTTCGAAAAGATATAAAGTTCATTTCTTGGTATATTACAAAGCCGGTTTAAAGTGCTTCGAATAGAAAGTCAAAAGTGAGACTTACTTGAAACTATACGTATATCAAACACTTGTGTTACAATTCATAATATATTAACTCGTGCTACAATTATAAGTAGTTGGAACCTTAATGACCTCACACCCCAGGACATAACAAGTATCATGACAAATGAACATGAACGTATGGAAAAATCTGCAAAGGAGAAACGAGAAAACATTATGCGATTAGAAAATGAAGCATGACACGACGTCGATGAAGAAGCGGAACGCTTCATGCTCCGTGTTTTATATTTCACGGACCATGATGAACATTTCTGTTTGCAAAAAGATCTTGTAAAACACAATGTTGAATTAACTGGGTGGAATTGAAAAGTATACATTACATATCCATAATGTAAAATATATACATCATTATGAAGAAGATAATGAAATAGTTTGATTAGATGTGATTATAATAAAATTATTATTATGAAGGAAAAAACAATAGGAGATGTAGTTTGAAATAGATAATGACAAGTATTAATGAAAAATATATTTATATTTATTGAACTCTGTAGTAAGTATGAGCCAGAAACTAATAATCAAGTGGCTATCATGTTATTGTTAAAGTAAATAGATATTACTGGTCTGTTGAAAATAACAGTCGTTACTGAACAGTATAAACCTATTTATGTTTTGATTAGTGATATTGGTAATGGGTAGTCAACAAAAAATTTATATGGATGCACAAACAGAGATATAATACAATATGTTACATATTCTATTGAACCCTGATGACCGGTGCATAAATCGAATATAGTAGTATGTGTTAGGAAATGAGACATTTACAATCAAATATCAAATTACAAAACGTTGATACTATCTCAAATATATTACAACGGTCAAGTAGTAAGAAAGGGAAGATTCGTAGATGCCTTCATTATTATGAACGTTATTTATTGGTTCTTAGTTAGGAGGTTTTTTACCAGATGTACAATAACAATATTTATAATATGTGAAACATATTATTAATTGTGGAATGGAATCATTCCATGTTTATGTGTGAATGGTGTTAGTCTTCCTATAATAAATGAAGAAGATACAGCTACTAGTCTGATTTCATGTAACCGTAATTAACAAAAAAGAGGTAACAACGATATGAAAAATGAAAGGTGACTCTTATAAAAAGTATAACAGAATGGAACAGTTTACATCAACAATAGTGGCATGTTACTAAAGCAACAATGATGCTCAATGTTAATATTATAATATGGACGTTAAATCCCATTATTATGAAGTTACAATAATATTATCATATGATGGAAATGTTTTCAAAAAAACGTTGTGCATAGAAGTAAGAAAACAATAATTTTCAAATAATTTTCAAGTATAGCGACGACAGTATTTATATACCGAAATACAGTGATAGGAAGTCCGTATAAAGCAATGAATGGTTCCGGTTTAATTGATTGGCAATAACTCGACTCAGTTTATAGTACATATTAAGTAATATACTTAGCGTTAATCAATCCACCATCACGTTAAGAAATAATAGAAATACATGAAGTTATATATCTTCAAAAGGTTCGTCAAATTTTTTTTGCAATTGTTATGTTATTGCAACAATTGCTGTTGAACAAGTATGTTTACATACTTGTTCAACAGCAATTGTTACTCGGAGGTGTGATTGGTTGCAATGCAGTTAAACATAAGATCTGGAAAAATTACCTGTATGGTTATCATAAATGGAAATAATCATATTATCAGATTGACATCATTACTTGTAATAATTTAACAATAATAAAAGAACAAAGACGATTACGATATAATAAAATGTAGGGGTATGTTATTATGTTCTTTTGAAAGAGAACATTAAATTATAGTTTACATAAGATATAAAAACATATGCCATACATGATATATATAACTAACTATATTAATTATTAGAGGTAACAGTTCAACATTTTAAAATAGAGACTCAATTACTTTATCCAACAAACAAGTTTATGGAAATGGTTTTAGTCATAATTTTGAAATTTTTAAAAACTCAATTTATAACATAATAATAAATACGTGAGTTGATTCTTAATGTATAATAATGGATACATAACTATCTGTACGATGACAAAATATAACACACAATGGACTATGATAGTAATGCACATGTTGAAAGAATAACATTGTATACAAAATTATGATTAAGCATGAAGCAAAGATAATTCATGCCAGTTATGGAATCAAACCATAATCATAACCATAATCATGAGTAAAATTTTGCTTTAATCAAGAAGCTCATTTTTCTCAACATTATCACACTTTACATAAATTGTATGATTCATTTTCATATTCCAATTAGATTATAGTCTAAAAATGCATACTTAGTCTTTCTCCAACCTCAGATTTATTTCTGTTATTATTATTAACATCAATAAAAAATATACTGTGTTGTTTATGACAATGCAAATGTTTCTTTTTCAAATAATATTGCAGGTAAAATGCTTCAAGATAATTACCTGAAAAAAGTCTGTGATGTTTTAGTAGAGACTGCGAAACATATATAAAATCATATTTGTTTTCTATAATAGATTCAGTTCTTTATTCATTGGATTGTGTTGTGTCACTGATAGACGTGATTATTTTTCTCCCGTCTTCCCTATACAATGGTCCCCCATTTTATAGTTGTACCATTTTTCTTTTCGATTATATTCTATACTTTAGAAACTGTGTTATATAAATATGGTATCGTTTTCCAAGATTACGTGTGAGAAGACTTCCGACCGAGATGTACGTTCAGTCCACACGGCACGTGTAGAAAATCTATACAATGTTTCGTATAGCCATTTGAATACAACATTATAATAACAACCATTAACAAATGTTTTTGTTCAGTGATGATACATATTGTACAAATATTATGTGTTCTATTTCAAACATACATGAATCTTGTTTCTTACTTTTTGCATATGTTGCCAAAGGTAAGAAGCAAAAATCAAAAAATATTATAATTATATCACAATTATTAATTGTAATATAATTATAATATTTTTTGTACATTATACCACACATTTTCATTTATTAACTTTTCCAACATGACCAGTACATTCCTGCGAAAAGATACATTCTTTAATATGAGCTGTTCATTCTTGCAAAGTGATACATTCTTTATTAATTCCTTAACTATCACTCAAATATTGTTTCAATAATTCCCCTACATTTTAATGATTGACATTCACATATTGTCAACGTTTCATCCCTTCTTACCGTCCACTTGTAGTCAAATGTAATCTCAGTTCCCTTCTCAATTGCTTGTATAGAATAAAGAATGCCGAAACCCAAGTCTCTTCCCCTTTTCCATTGCACGTCACTGTAACCAACTCACAATTCGGTGTGCAACTATGATTCACATACTTGCAATCATTATATTTTGTACCTACACCATCCACATACAATTGCTCATTTCTAGCTCCACCATGTAGTCTGCTCATTCTCCTTTTTTATTATTATATGTTTCGCGCTTGTCTATTTCCTCTCGATTTAACCTGTCCCCTTTATATTCTAATTGAATAGTCCTTTCTCACAGCTTCACCCAAAAACACTCCTAGACTACATTTACTTGATTGCTTCAGAATTACTTCTTTCAATCCATTCACATATTTGTTATAGCTATCACCATCACTTGTGTTTTCTTTTTCTTCTTTCATACGTGGTACATAGTCTGAACTACATTGCGGATGGCGTTCTCTGTCCATGTTCTGTTGATGATTTCCGTTTCTTTCCCCTCTTTGTATGATTATTACTTTTGCAATATAAGTTGTTTTTGTTGATGTTGCTTATGTTGAAAGAACATATTGTTTACAACTTTTTTGTAGTTCTGTGGAAAATATAACATATAAATCAGGTCCAAGATTGGAGTTGTATATATATATATATATATCATGTCATTAAATCATTATTGCGATATGTGCAACATACATATTCATCTTCTGGATTGCTTGTAATTTTTTTTTGCAATCCTTTTTATTTTTTCATTATTACTTATCCACAGTCAATAATATTAACTGTCACGTATCTTATTTGTTGCCTTCATTTGCGTATGCGTCATAAACAACAACTAGCCACTACTGTTGTCTCTTCTTATAATTTTTATGGATCGAAAATTTCAATGGTAGCTGATAATACCAAATAATTTTGCATTCGTGCTAACTATCATTTGTAGAGACATACAATTTTTTCAATTAATGTTATTCTTCTATTATTTTGACAATAACGAGTTACGTTCAGTTCATCTATATATCATTTGTACCCATACAAATTAAATGTATATATTTCTTTCACCAATCAATACGTATATACATGAATTATACATCAAATTAATCAAACACATTCCCATACGTATATCACAAATTTTTCACATAATTTATCATTTTCTCCCCTATCTCTGACATCATTTACGTCATTTTTATTGCTTTATATCTCACTTCATTCCATAATTAATCTTCAAATAGTCCTTCTCATTATCGTAATCACTTTTTATTACGTTTACATGTTTCTTTTCACTGTTTCCCAATGTACATTATTTATTGGTTATGATCTATTCCTCTTCTGAAGTCGACACTTCAGACAGTTCAGTTATTTTCCTTGCTATTGCACCATACTCTGCAGTCCCTTTTGCATACAATTTTAGACTAATATACAGTATTTCAACTTTTCCATTTCGACGTTGTTCTTGCTCAATTTTTTAGTTATCCTGTTTGTTTCTTCCATTAAATTCGTTATGCTTTCAATAGAGTTTCGTTTCCTTTCATCTACTTGACTTTCAATTTCTTTGCGTTTCAATGCCTTTATCTCTATTGATCTACTTCCATTCGTCATTACTTCGCTTATTACTTTGTCACCACTCATATCCCTGTAGTTTCTCCCTACCTTTTGTAGGATAGTTGACGTTTTTCCCACTTCAATATTTCTTTCAGTTGTCTTTCCTCCCATATTTTTCTGATCTTGATTTTTATCCAATATATTCGTTTGCCACGAACTACATGCAGCCTGCGTTGTTGCATCTGATGACGTAGCTTCTACATATTTTTTCTTTCCTACATAAGGCTTATATTTCTTATCTCTATCTATTCTTACACTGCAATTGCTGTCAACCTCTCCAAACTTTGGAATGGTTGACAGATATTCAGTTGTATCAATATATTTATGATTTATGCCTATTCCTGGGTTGTTATCCTTTTCGCGCCTACGACGGCTTTGATATACCGCATGTGTAAGTTTTTACATATCTTTTTGTTTTCCTTTACTAGTCCCATTCATTGTCTGAACCATGCGATAACATGAGTTCCATAGTTGACAATCTTTACTGACATTTGGCCATTTACTTCTCATTGATTCTTTGCTACGTTTTAGACCATACTGTTCTCTACAACATCTTTCTATACCTATCCACAACGTTTCCTCAGTCTGAACAAGTTGTTTTGTTTGTGAGACCCACGCTCTAGCCAGAATAAACACTTCTTCGATGCTCCATTGCGGCCCGCTCCGCTTTTCTTCAAGAATTTTGTATTTTTTGTTTTAGAACCTTTTGGAAGTCCTCTTCCAACTATCATTTTCCTCTTTTCTTGATTATGTTCATTTTTCCTTACATCCTCTACAGACCTAATCACATCATTTTCAATGTCGTACTCTTCTTGTTCATATTGCTTATTACATTTTTCTTTCTCTCCTTCCTTTCTGTTTTTTCTCATTGTCGTAGTGTTTTTCCCGCATTTTTAATTAATTTACCTACATTACGTACACAGCGTCTTTCTTTACTTTTCGTTAATGATTACATTTACTTTGTTCTACCTTTCGTACCGTCCCTAACTTCATTTGTATATTTCATAACTTTATCAGGTAGTTCACATTTCTCATTGCTATCTAATTCAATATTTTCCATGTTCTTCGATCGTAAGTGGTTTAACAGACGATGTAAAATTTCCATATGTTCATCCCTGTTACAGTCAGATTCCCCATGCTGATGACCGTTTTTTTCAATTTACTTTGCTGGCACTTCGTCAACATCGACAATTTCTACTTCGTTTGGTACGTAGTTGCCATTCTGTGAAGGATTATTCTTTCCTCCTCTTGCAGCAGGTGTGTCTTCATATCTGCTTTTTAAAACTTTTTCAAAATCCAAATTATCTGCATTTTCATTTTTTCCACTTTTCGTTCAAGCACTAGAGATGTGACTACACTACATATTTCTTCTCTTCATTCATTGCTATTTTTATTGCTATTTCTGCCTTTCTCATGTAAAGTGGAAGTGTTATATCCTGATTCATATTTGCTATATATTTCTTCACCTGTTTTTCACCTACAATAACACGTAATTGCTTACTACAGTTACCTACTGCACTTGTGTTGCCATTTCCACTACCACTTGATTCTTCTTCTCCTCCAATTGTGATTTGTTTCAGTTTCTCAGTTTCTAATTCATTGTTAAATTCAACTTCTTTCACATTGTTCTTTTTATCTGACTCCTTTTCTGCCCCTTTCTTGAATATTTTACTTCTTGATTCCGTGTCCAGATTGTTTGCCCTTTTCTCTTGTTCCTTGTTCTGTACATAGCTCTTTCCTATATTATCCCCTATTTCATTTTTGTCTATTCCTTTCGTATTAAACTTGTTATTTACTATATTAACAACACTACCTTCATTACTATCAACATCCATGATTTCCTCACATTCTATGTGTTTCTTAAATTTTCTTTTATTCATTTTTTCAGGATTTCGTAAACTGTTAACTTGCTTTTCGGACTCGTGATTGTTAGTGATTCATTTACTTCATTCTCAACATGATGACGTTGTTCCTCATCGTTGTCTGATATTACTTCCTGTGTTGTTTGGAATGTAGCACTCCGTCGGAACCGCTGGTATACCTCATCACTTTGTATATCACCGTTTCGACTAGTTTTTGATTGAGAATGTGGCAGTTCCAGTAAGTTCTTTGACACTCACGTAATTAGTATTAGATATATTAACGACTCCAATGGTTTGCTGACTTTGCACGTATAGGTAAGATATGTTTGAAATTTATGTACTACAATTATGCATGTTGATACAACCATTGGCATGACGGTGGAAAAAATGATGCAATACATTTCGGTCATTTCCATAATTAGTTTACATACCTGTTCCTTTCACGTTTGCTTACAGTTCTTTAACTGTAACATTTTGCCATTTTCTTACAGTGTACTAACTTACATGTCGATATGACAGGACTGTACTTTCTGTTTACATGTTTCTTTGATTTTCCCTCTTGTTTTGTCAACATCCACTGATTCATAGTTCTGTATGGTATGACCGAATGTTCTCATTGGTCAACTTTTCCATAGTGTTTTTCAATTAATTATTTCATGGCGTACCAAAATATGACATTGAGTTTGAAGTTGAGTTTTTCAGAAAACTCAACAGCTAACTAAACGCCATATTGTATTTTTTTAATAAAAATATCCTTTAAAAACTACTTTATTAACCGATTCCAGGCATTGAGTTTGAAACTCAGAAATTCGAACTCAACGCCTAACTAGAGATGCCCTAAGAGCCCCACTGTTAATTCTACAAGGGCACTTGTCCTTGGGGCTTCTCATCACTGGCTTTCTAACCATACGATTAAAAAGCGTAAGTATAAAATCCTCCAAATTCCTTACATGCAAATATGCAGTGTTGCTTTGAGTGTAAAGTAGGAGATTGAGATTTCTAGAAAGGCAGAATTTAGGCTGTTGAATATTCACTGTAAGCAACATACAGTGCCTTGATTAAAATAGATTTTGGTATTCCTGTACACTTTTCAAAAGACTGTTGTACAAAAGAAAATCCTACAATTATTATTGTCGGTGCATTCATACGCTCTCATACAACGAAACTATACAAGCGCTACCCAAAACAGTACAGTCTTCATACATTCGCACTCTGCCATCTGTGGAAAAGCACTCCACTACTGTGTGAAAATTTTAAAATATAACGGGCGTCTAACGGTAGGTGATTGTACAGTCATTTCCTCCGCGTACAGTCACCTACCGTTACTGTCAATATCTGTAACTACGTACAGTACTACACTGTTCGTTGCTTACTGTATTCTAGCTTACACTACGCACTCGTGCGCGTAGTGTACAACATGACTCCATATTCAAC
>JAULBU010060248.1:0-11638 GCA_032358235.1 Odonthalia washingtoniensis | reverse complement strand
ATTATCACGGGGTATTATGTAGTCCACTTGATCAGATGTTGAAAAACGCAAGCATACGCAGTTCACAATTTTGTCTACGATGTGCAATGGCTGAGTGAATTGTATGTCTTGAACGAAAGCCATTTATTCCTTGAACGTGGTGTGAAACGGCTCTATGTGGGATAAAAATAGCACTTTTGAGATATAGAAAACTGGATTATTTCTATCACCACCCTTGATAAGAACTAGGCTGTTCCTGGTTTTCATGCTAGGTCCAAATTGTGTACTTGCAAATATTCGTTCCCTATTGCAACGGTGTTTTGGCAGAGGAGTTAATGCACAATATTTCTAAAAACATTATACTGAATCAGAGTGGAGAGATGGGTTCCAATCATATACCCCGACTTGAAGACAGAAACAGCAATTTGAGAGTCCGCCAACAAATGTTCATTATCGAGTATATAGTTACGAATTAGATGAGTGAATACTTTCAGAAAGGTACGTGATACATTGATGAATATAGGAGATATATCTTGGTTTTTAGTCTGGTTCCATTTCTCCTTTCCTCGTGTCATGGCTTCTATTTGTTGCAATGAAACCCATACTCCATCGCGCACCAAATATGTATTGTCAAACTGGAATTCAGATCTTCCCTAGAAGCAAGACAATACACCACACTAAATAATTGGTCATACAGTACAAGTAGTACACGTGTGTCACCTGTCTGAAAAAAACTTTCGCCGAAGATATCTTCTGTGTTTGGATTAGCTAATCGTGTTCTTCTTCGTATAAGAATGCCATGCGCACCATTCTCTGCAACAGTCTCTTCCCTTTTCCGCACTTATTTTTTTACCAGAACTAAACACATGTTTGTTGTATTCCCCTACCAAGGTATTGATATCTATTCAAGAAGACAACAAATCTGTATTGATATAGATTCGCAAACGTCCGCGCCCTGCCTGAACCATTCGCTCCTGACCTCATTGTACCTTTGTTCTTTCGCCATTGCATGTCCTGTCACTTCTACAATCTACAACGTCCGCCACCTGCATGCTACAAGAGATTGTAATACTATACAAATTTCCCGATCCAAGTGAACAATCCATATTTATGTTGGACCTGGCACTGTTGACAAAAACAGTCACTCTCTGATGACGGACTCATAATCAAGATTGTTTATTCAGAGAAGTAATTACATATTGCATTCAATCAATGCAATATTTTACAGAAACCGGCAATTTGTTTACATATATCCGGACGAGAGCGCTACCTTCATCTTCCCAGATTCAACATACTCCACGTAATCTTGGCTCATCATCACCTCATACCCCTGATGCATCAACTGAAGAGATATCACCCCCAAAGAAGTTGTAAACCTCCAGGCAAAACAGACAAAATCGACCCCCGACAAGAACAGCTTCAACTTCCTGTCCAATCGCAACAACCTTTCCATACAATGGGCCTTCGTGGCCATCAAGGATCAGTATAATAACGACGGAGATTAAAGAGATGATGATGCTTTCTCCTCGTTCACGGACTCAAGACGAGATCGATCTAATGAAAACAAAGCTAGCAAATGAATCCTGGTAAAATTTCACAATACCTCGCGTCTAACTTTAAAGTTGAAAAATTCGCTGGCGAGGTTACCGAACGAATTGGAAATTCGATACGCAATTATGGATTGGTAGTAGACAAGCTCGAGCTCTCCTCGGATAAGAAGGTGCTATTATTAGGGAAAATAATGCAGGTACAAGCTAAGACCTTTTATCTCAACGCGATATGAGATGACTCATTTTTGGGCAAATAATGGAATTCATGATTGCTGAGTTCGATAGAATTGATCGTTCAAAGGAATCCCAACGTCGGTTGGATCGTTTAAAACCTAAAAACTTTATGGCTGAAAATGAAATAACGGATGAAGCAATAGGTCTTGCGAAACTTGGGACCTACATTGATAAATTGACACGGCGATGTATCGCAATGTCTCGCAATGAAAGTTACAAGATGAAAATAATAAGTTCAGCAGTGCCAGCCTTTGAATGTTCAAATATTCCTCGAACTAATGAGATAAACGGAAATCAAAACTACAGATAATTCAAGAAGACCCTAGGACATGAGATCACGTCGGAAAAGGACTCAGCACTCGAAAAAGAATATTCATCATGGTTCGTAAGGGGATCACCACTTGATCGTGATAATATATCATAAATTTGGTCGGTGCGGGCAACACTTGCTTGTTATATTATGATATAATTAATATAATTTGGGTTGGTGTGGTGGGCGACCACACCCTTGTGATAATATAAATTTGGTTAGTTCGTGTCGGGGAGACAAAGTTTTGGTGATAATATGATATAAAGTTGGGAGCTTCGTGTGGCGGACGACGACTTCTTTGTGAGAATATAATATAAATTTGCTTGATGTGGGATACATGCACACTTGACTGTGACATTATAAAGTTGGTTGGGTGGTGTGCGAAGCGTTTACTTGAATGTGATATTATAAAGTTGGTTGGTTGGTTGGTGTGAGAGGCGTGCATTTGATTGTGATATTATAAAGTTAAATGGTTGGTGTGGCAGGCGTGCACTTGATTTTGATATTATAAATTTGGTTGGTTGGAGTGGAAGGAGTTCACTTCATTGTTATATTATGAAGTTGGCTCGATTGTGTGGGGGCGTCCACTTTCTTCTGATAAGTTGTATTCGAGGAGTAGAGGAAGGTGTAATTCCGGAAGCGGGAGGCGTCGTCGGTGTAGAAGTGAGTTATGTTTCGGTTGGGGCGACAAGTTGGAGTTAAGCCGTTATTTCTATTTGAGCATGCCGTCCTGTGGGGACCGAATTTATTTTTTTAGGACACAGAATGTGAATAAAGGCGCAGACCGATTTCACTTGAGTTTTGGGGTGAAATTTCAATGACATGGTCGATTTGTGAACGAATAAGAGGAGGTAAAAGAGGGACTGACTTATCGGGAAAATTGAAAACAGAACTTTGCGTAAAATCTTCGTTTTGCCTTGAGGGTGAAGGCGAAATGAGAGTTTGACGAAACTTTACCCCGTCACAGAACAGGTCGTGGCGAAAATTATTTCTATACTGACTCATTGTTGAAAACAAAAATTATGTGAGCCAATCAAAATATGCCACATACTCTACATTTCCGACCAGTAATTCCAAGAAATGTCGATATTCTATGGGTAGCCCGCTTATGGGGAGGCCAGAATGTTGTAACAGTGACAATGCATGAGAAGATGTATGCATGAATCATTGCAGTCGGAATGTTGGATTTTAACTGATGCATGAATGCTCTACTGAAAACATTCCTGGTCTTTTACAGCAATTTGTAATTCTGTGTGAATGTACTGTGCCAAAAAAGAAAAATGGGACTGGTGGCGGGAACGCCGTCATAACATGCCGTTGTAAAACTGATGTATTCGTGCTGGTTTATAATTTGTAGTTAAAATTACTCAACATCAATTCGTTGGGTGTGTGGCGATGTCACTGGAAAAGAAGCGAAAAGGGCGCTGAAATGGCGACTGGATTGTAATCTAGAAACAAACTGAGGGACATGTTTCGAAGAAGTGATGTCATTTCGAACTATTTTTCAACAAATGAGAAAAATATTTAGAACGGGATGTGAAGTGTTTTTCAACTTTAACTTTGAAAGCATCAAAAGTGAAATTACGGTGGAGGGTGGCGAAAGGTTGAGAAGAATCCCGTTACAGAAAAAAGGTGTAGATGTGCATAATTTGAATTTCCGTCGCAAATGGTACGTTTATCGAGGAGAGTTCCTCTTTGGAGATTCATTCCCGACTTAATGGGGCACTGAAAATGAAATTCATTAAATTTCAATGTTGAAAAAACGGAAAATCAGAGCAACACAATTTCCATGGGATTTGTGGACAGGGGTTTTTCTCCGATTTCTTCACATGCAGCTGTGAGAAAGGAAAAAAATAAACCATTTCGTGAACATTGAAACTTATAATTCTAGCACTAACCATTTACTCAACTTACCATACAATTTACGTTACTGTGTGACTACTGCTTGTATCAAATTTCTCTTCTATGGTTAAAACGAAACATGAATGATTTTAAACAGGTTCTTTTTCGGGATGTGCAGAGTTGAGAAGCTTCTTTGTATAAAATTATTGATAAGTCTACGACTACGCGCCGTTTTCTACGGAAAGTACCTGAAAGTATATGCATGAAAGAAGAAGCCACGTCTTTGAGCGAAACGGCTGTCTCCGACATATATCATGTGATGAATAAAATGGTACGATCTATGTGGAAGATGGCCTCTCCCGGGAAACGAACGTTTCAAGGTAGTATGTTACTGGAGCGTAATTAAATTTAAGAGCGGTTCCAAGACGACGTTATGCGATTGTTTAAGTAAAGTGGAAAAGCTACTGTTGAAAAGAGAACTTTACGCACTGTCATCACATTTGAAATGCCTTGTAGAGAGATGACACGTTACTTGAAGGATACAGAAGATGCTGTTGTGAAAGATTGGTGTGCATTTACAGCACTTGATGAGACAAATGCTAACGATGTAGCTGCAGATGAAACAATTCCGGGGAAGAAACGGAAACACTTGGTTGGATACATTAGCAAGGTGTATTTAAAGGCAAGAAACGATAACATAGCACTGCTGAGAAGAGAAAAATTGCCATGTAAAAACATAACTAGTGGAAGAGTGGATGGCGCTACAATAATCGAGACTCTTCGTTTAATATTCAGAGCTGATCACATTCATTTGTTATCGTTAGGTTCGAAGAGACTGAGGTGTAATGGGAAGTGGATTAGCTTCCCTGATGTAGAACGGAAGGTGAGTCTTAAGTATTTATGGCCGCTATGTGAGAATGAAAAAAGAAACAGTGTAGGTTCGGATATATTCCTTGGGCGAACAATGTTCATTAGTATGGCGAAGGCATTGACGAAAAGGCAGAAAAATGTGAAAAATGTGTTGATTATGTGTTGGCCGTTCTTTTTTATGAGAACATAGCTATGTTGAAATATATATATATATGAAATGAAATTGTGGATTTACAGGTACAGAAAAAATGGTGGAAGAGGCAGATGGTGTAAGAGAGTTTTTGCAGTATACGTTTCCACATCATATTGAGTGCGATGATGATCACGTACTTGATGTAAAATACCGTCTGTACTGTTTATACGGCGAGAGGGATAACGGTTCTCGAAATGTAAGTAATGAACCAAGTTTGTACAGTAGTTGTGAGGAGTGCTTGAAGTCAATTCACATAGTTGAATATGTGGGTGAAGTGGTAGAGAAACGCTCAGTAGAAGTGATTTCTTCTTTGAAAGAGGTGAAACAGAAAATTGTGACTTTCATAGGTACAGGATTTGAGAATAAATTAAATCCACAAAGAAATAGGAAAGACAGTAGAAGGAAATGCAGGGATTCTGATTACATACTACAAGATGAAAATCGAATTGATTCGATTCGGCGAGACACCAACTGAATGTTTTGGTGAAGGGGTAGTTCGTGGCACGGATCCGTTTTATTCTATTTAAAACAGGGAAGTACTGGTATTGTGAATCAGGGAGAAGGAAATACGGAAACTAATAGTTTCGAATATTTGGAAGAGGAAACCAAACCTAGTGCTAGAGAGGATGATGATGGGGGAGGGGAAGTGTGGGTGATAAGGATGTGAAATTCAGTGCTTTATTCGCCAAAAATGTCATCTAGAATGATGCAGAGAAAGACAGTACCGCGGTGATGTCAATTCTAGATGCAATATCTGCACGAATTAGAGTAGAAATTACAATTTCCGTGTTTTTTGGGTGATGTCTGACCACGCTCTGTGCTATAAAAACTTCATACTACCAGTTGGTGTCATTTTCGTAGCTGCAAATCCTGGCATAATATTAAAAGGGATGATCCGTCCAAATACCGCGTGTTGTAAAAGCATTGTGGATGAACACTTTGTGATATAGATGAAGAAAGTTCATCGATATGTCGGAAAAACCGAAAAGGATGTGACGACACCTGTTCATGTTGTTGAGGAGTTGGCGTATGAAGGCGGTGTTGCTTGCGGTTTTGCATCAATGTGGGAAGCGATCGCAGCGGAAACTTGTCGAATAATTATAGCGTATAAGTGAGATCACATATGGCGCGGTGAGGAACGGAAGTGTTTCTGTAACTGTCTATCCTTACTTCTGGGGTGATAGGAAAGAGTACGTGTTTAAACATTTTGGGGAGTATCACACGAAGGATGGGAATGGAGTTACACGATGATTATGATGTGGTAGACGATAATATTGTTGATGATGAAGGTGAGAATGGAAGGAGAAATATGGTCCCAGATGGGAGTCAGGGTAGTGAAACGATAGTCGTGATGGTTGCTGAAAACGTATTCGTGGATTACCGTGGTGAGGTAACAGGTGTGATTGTGTGGTCTTTCAGCGGAATGATTTCGGACAAGAAGACGTCATCGGAGAACGAAGGAGTTCGGTAAGTTTGTAATGTGGCGTTGATTGTGTGCATAAAGTAGGTAGAGAGGCTGCTAGAAGAGACGTATGGCTTAAGTTGATTAATAGAATAAAGTCTCGCCTTTTTACTGGGGAGATCAAAAACATGTTCCAGTTTCCTTGTTCTATCAAAGGACGAAATCTTAAACAGTCCGACAAATAATCCATTTCTTGGGAATGTCCTTTTCCTCTCCATACCAGTATTTCATCACCAGATTCTTAAGTTGCGTCCGTAGCTCTCCGAACATTATGTCGAAGTGCTCACTTTATTCGCATCTTGTCCATGGGGATTTTCATCTCGGTTCGTGCTATTAGGGATACACTTGCACTTTCATCTGTCTTGATCCTGCCATCGTATTTTTCAAGCATGTTAATGCGGGGATACTATCCAAATAGCAGAACTCACGGTACCAGGACATAGGGACCGGCGGTGTCATTCATCGCTTTGGTTGCAAGGGCGAGTAGTAGGTCGAAATCGCTCTTCGCGGCGCCAATTGATAGCTTTCACATGGTTGAACGTATGGGTTCATGGAAAGACCTTTGTGGGATTCGCTACCCGTGCGTTCCACTGTGATGCCGTCGATAGATGCCATACGAATGAATCATTCCCCACAGTTGCTGCCCTGGTCTACGATTATTCTATTCCGTAGACCAGTATAAATTTTAGTCCAACCACGGATTAGCGCATGCCCGAAGGACCTTGTTTCAAAATTCTTTAGTGTTGTGGCGGCCGAGAAGTGCGTCCCTCTATCTAAAATATGAAGGATGCTGTTTTTCTTCTTTTGAATTGAAATGTAGTTCCCATCCATAAAACTTCTCTTGTTAAAACAAGCGCTATCAAAACAGAAGGATACTCTGAAGGGTAATGGCGCTAAAGAGATCCTTTTGCAGGGATCGCATCGCATAGAGATGTCGTTAAGAATGTTTAGAGTTGATTGGTCGGCTTCTGAAGGATTTGGGTGTTGCAGTAGGTTGACCAATTTAGCGGGAGTTGGGTGAGAGGAAGAGCGATGAAATCTCTCCAGTTCGCCTGTTGAAAATTGCATGTTGAATGTTTTCAGAGTGCTCAGTGGCGTTTGCATGTGAAATGACGAGCTCCTGAAGATGGGCACAAAGCATTCTTCTAGGTAGTAAACGTCGATTTCATCTGAATAGATTTATGGCGGGCTAACTTGCTGTCAATGTTGTCAATCATAAGATTGTTTCAATCGAGTTTATTCAAACCCAGAAGCTGTGGGACGTCTAGGTCAAAGACATTAAGGCTGACCAGGCTGGTGTTTATTGAAGCTGGGGTGGCGAGCCGAAACGTTGCGTTTTAGAGGGATTTGTAGACTCTATATTTGAATCGAAAGGAAAACTTTGAGGGTTGAAGTGTGCTTTTTGTATTGAAATATCTGTTGATAGTGGCTAGGAAGGATTTACCGATTACACTGCGAGGTACGCCACTTTTAACGCAAAAGGAGGGTGTGACGTTCGCAAAAAGACTGGAGATGTGGGTGGAACTGTTCAATTTGTTACAGTATATCATATCTTTTGCGTGGATGATGCTGCTCTTGGTGTACGTGTAGCTGGTATCAAATGGTTGGATTGCGTCTGGGTGAGAGTGAGCGAAGGAGTGGTTGAAATTGGAAGCTATTATAGATGAGTCAAAGTTGATGTTGTATTCTTCTTCGTCAGGTCATGATTACATTTGAGGCTGTGACATAACTTCTGCATTGAAGGTGTAAACTTCATAGTAGGTATACGTTTCGTCTTTGTTGTTGTTGTAGATGTTTTCGTAAGCTTGATTTAAACATTCCTGCTTGACGCCGTTCCCCATGTCGGAAAGAATAAAACCAGATTTGAGCCGTTCTTGAGTCGGGAGGCTATGTAGATTTTAGTTGCACCCGGGAAACATCTGTCTAATGGTGCCGAACGGGAGAAGCCGCATTCCGAGCGAGATGGTCGTACAGGGTTTGTGCTGTTGAATGAATGTCTATTTCAGCCGGATGGGTTTCGGTGTCTTGTATCAGGTTGTAGACAGAAGCGTTATTTCTGTCTCGAGTTGGGCGGTCGTGCATGATAATTGTTTTGTTTGTTGAAGCGTCCGTTGGGTCGAGTTGCGTATTATCTGAAAAGCGACAGTTGAGGGAAGTCTGCCGTTGTGATTTTTTCGAAGTTGGTCTCTTTTTCAAGAACGGTTGAGTGTGCGAGTGCCGTTTTGAACGTTTGAAAGTTATGATTGTCGCTTATGACGTTGGTGAGAGGGATCTTAGCCCAGTCGTAAGGGGCAACTGCTGAGATTAGAACTTTGAGCCCATAGGTATCATTGAGGTGGATTGAGATGCATTGATGGTTAAATTTTTTAATTTAGGCGCAAATCTTAGAAAGAACAATTCCTTCGTCGATTATTTAGTTTTATATCACAAAGTATCGTAGATCAAGGCGGTCCAGGAGAAGTTATACTTCTTTTTGTAATTCTTTTTGTCGGTCTGTCTAGTCAAATTCAATGATCATAACCGTTTTAATTTGTGAAAATGTCATAGATTGGACGTAGTTGGATAAGTAGAAAGTCTTGGCTTGTTCCTTTAAAATATTAAGGAAGAAAAGGGCTTCCATCGAGTCTGACAAATTATGTTGGCTGGCTAAAATTGAATACTCACGAATAGTATTCGTGACAATTTCATCAATTTTGCCGGAAAAGGCCTTGGACTTGAAGTTGGAAGCGATGGATTGGGAGATCTGACTAGCGTTCATTTGTTAAAACGTGGTGTGGTCCTCGGTTTTATTTTCAGGGTGGTCGCCATCCACGTAGTGTGATCATCCAACCGTGTCCGAAGGGCTGGCTGGTTGCCGCGTAGTCTGCGGGGATGGTGTTTTGCAGGTAGAGGCTGTTTCTTTATCTCTGCACGGTAGATGGGCTGATAGGGTACAGGAGTTTGTCTCATAAGTGTATTCGGCGATGTTAGGTTTCTTGATGATGCTTGGTGGGGCGGTACATGTAGGGTGGGTGTTGAGGTTCGCATAGTTTCTGTGGGAAGTATCGCGGGTGGTGCGGCAGGTGCAGGTTGTATGGGTGGTGGTGACTGTTAGCGTGGGTTGATTTCACGCATTTTAAGGTAAACCTGCACGATGGCGCGTAAGTCAGTACTCGCCGTCGGTGTTATGGATGAGAGCCAGAGGTGAGTAATGAGGGTGTTATTTCTTTTATTATCATAGTCTAATTCCAGTGGCGGTATGGTTGTCAGCGTTGGGTCAGGGAGACCATATATCCCCACAATGTCCTTTAGCAGCCCGATCGGAGCTAGTGGTATTGAAAAATAGGCGTCTGTGAAGAACTCGCAATCGGGTGGTAAAATGTCTTTGAATTAGTGGTGTAAACAAACGCAGTATGATGGGAGTCCTTCGAGTGTGTCATCCAGGATGGAATAATCGCTTAAAAAGATTTAGCTGTTTGGATTAGGTTTGTGGCCAGGGCATTTGGTGTTCTAATACTCTGCATCCGTTAAACGCAGCGCTTGTAACGCGTAATTAGGTCAGTTGGAAATATTTACGAGCGACCAGAGCGGGAGATGGGCGGACTTGGTAAACTGGATGGACCGCCTTCCTCCTGAATTTCAGGTGCCATGATGTGGTTGATAGCTCAGTCGATTTTGAATGTAGATTTTCTTCTTTGTTTTTTGAGGAGGTGGTTACGTTATTACTTCGTGTTCTGCTGATTTTGAGGAGTTGTTTTCGTTATTTGCTATGTGGATTTGCTGTTTTTGCTGTTGTTTTTTTGCAAGTTCGATGTTTTCTTATTTTTTTATAAATTAGTGGTTTTTCGTACGTTTATGCTATTTTTGATATTAGATGTTTTCGTTGCGGAGGGTAGAGATAAGGGTGTTCGTTGACCAGGTCCGAATCCGGATTGTCGAAGGAAACTGGTGTATGCAAAATGGATATATTCAGGACGATTACAATCAGCGTCAGTTGGGTGAATATTGCAACGTAGGTCTACGGGGTGTATTCGAGATAGGTTTGGGATGTGGATTTAGTGTGGATTAAGGAGCCTACAGTACTTCGTGTATTCAGTTACTGAGGTTCAGTGGATTATACGCTGAGGGAGGTGGAGTGTAACGTATTGAGGTTTTAAGGAATGTGGATGGCAGTCCATGCAGTTACAGAGGGTATACGTGTAAAGAAGGATGTACCGTACGGATATTGGTGGCTGTCTGCGGAGGTATCTGTATGCAAAAGAGGACGGTCGTTGGACAGATAAGGTAAGTGTAACGACGATAGCCGATCCCGTATCAATACGGGGTTTTGATGACTTTTGGTTGAAAGTATATCAATGTCCAATCCTTAACTACAACTTTAACGTAGTTTAATAGTAGTATGGAAAGTGCCGTAGAGAGAAAAGGAGAACGGAAGGAATGGTGCTGGTGGAGTTCTTATACAGAAATAAGGACGCCAAAAGCGGACACAATAGTGTTCTATGGACATCAGAAGTTTGTAGACTAGACACACGTCGATAAAGTAGCTAGGTCAATTTTGAAGTAAACTATCCACAGTGTTTTCTGGGTAGTCAGGATTGGCGTGTGTAGTTCCAGTGAAAACTTGTTGTGCGTGGAATTTACACGTGTGATCAGTTGTCTGAAGGGTCAAGTTACCTTAAGTTCCTGATATTGGTGTCAGTGGTTGCTAATTTAGTGGTATAGGTCACGCCGGAATTAATCAATACGCGTCCCCTTATGTACTCGATTACCACGGACTATGTATGAAGATGACAATTTGATGTGTTTCGTCCAGAGGATGAGGAATCTATTTCCCCTCCTCTCTTTTCAAAAAGAAAGAAAAAAAGAAAAAATTATGGGTTTCAATAGAAAACAAGCCAAAATGTCTTGCCGTAAAAACTTGGCCAGTTGCAGGAAACCATAAGGACAATGCGAAACGATGCAAATAAATAACGATTACATCAAAATGGCATGTAAATCAAAGACGAAAGTAACATCATTTGTGTGTTATGTTCAATTCTCCGTACCGACTGCGCTACTTACCATACTCGCGTTGCTTAATCATGCTCAATACCCGCGATCCATAAACGAACCGGTGACGAACACCCCACTTATTCACCAAGAAACCCTGTAGATACTGTAACCGGAGCATCGTCAGTATGTCATCATCATCAACAACAAAATGAACAACAACAACATCA
>JAULBU010060247.1:0-31036 GCA_032358235.1 Odonthalia washingtoniensis | reverse complement strand
TACGCCACCGAAAATGTCACCTATACATACTGTATATGCGTTTCAAATGAGTTTTCCATTGAGCATTACATGAATTATGTCATTCGTCATCACTAAAAATTCAATAAAAGCAATTGGTCAATTTTGATTTGTTTCATTGCAGGAACGACAAATGTAGCTTATCGCAAGTGGGGTGAAAATCGTATTGTCATAAGCACAGCAGTGAATCGCAGGTTCTTTGTCGCCTAACGACTATTCCTCGGTTATTTTCAAAGCGAACCCCCACCCTACCTCCTAACTCAAAATCGCTTCTCACACCCCTAAAATCAGCGATTCCCAAATATTAAAATATTCCAGATCTTACAAAGTTGCTCACTTTATTCAACAGAAATTAAGAATTGAAGCGAAAACATATAAAAAGTTATAAAAGAACAGGTAGCAAAATTTAATTTGAAATCTGAAGTTTTCTCGCCTATGTACAAATATATACAAATCGCATATATACACCATCAATGATGATCACGCTATCAAGTACGTTTTCAATTCAATAGAGTGAATTGCTGTAAATAGCCCTCAAATAGATGTTGATTATATTACAATTATGTAAAATTACACGATCAGTAGGGTGAAAAATGGGAAATCGACATTTTCAGTAGGGATCTCGCCCTACTTGGGGTTTGAGTGTTTGGGTATTGGCGTTTATGGGAATGATTTAGGGGGCTTAATTATGAAATACGCCTTGAATCAGATTTTGCCCTACTGATCGTCGGTTCTCCCTATAATTAAATTACAAGATATGGAATGGATTGGCACTTAACTGTATGTCCGTGCGAGAACATGTACCTGTTTTGGACATTTGATTTCTGGCTAAACGTGGTAAGGGTGAAAGCTCGACCCAAAATGAGAGTTGTTTGTATGCGAAACCATCGTTACCGGAAAAGCCGGGCATGAAGAAAAACACACTGTATAAGAACAAAATGGTAAATTAAAGCAACCAAGGCAATTCATAAGAACAGGGTAGTACTTTTCTGCTGTATACAGGTGTTTTCAAATTGGTACAATGACATTTATGGCATTTGCAACATTGTTGTCTCGTATTGGACAGAACCACAATTGATAGATATGTGAATATTCTTTTATCTGTCGAAATTAAAGTTACCAACACAAAAAGAAGGCCTCCGCTCGACCACTACACCAACCTTGGTAATTAGCCTGGGTATCCAAATAGTGCCTGAAATTGAAGACATCAGTCACAATCTACCTCGCACAGTGCTTCGGTTCAATTTACCATTAGTTTTTGGATCGTATTAAAGCGTCAACTTTCAGCGGTTGTCGGACGTCAGATGACCTTGCCGATCAGTTTGAGTTACTTTTGGATGACTGTAACCTAAAATCAACAGTGAGTAACCAAATGCACATATTCGCTATTGAATTACGGTCCAATACATATTTCGTCTTTTAATTAAAGGATAATTAAAATTTCATTGCCTTGATGGCGAATTTTCCAAATTGATAACATGCGCGAAGATGGATGAAAACAGTCGTCTTGATAACTGTAGCACAATAACTTTAACTTACGAATATTATCTACTGAAGCTTCCGTTTTGTTGAACGCTAAAACTAATTTTAACTCTACACGACGTTGTCTCAACTGCATTATTGGCAACAATCACGATTTATAAAAATGATACATTCACGTGGTATCACGAAAATCCATTATCTTCCCAAGAAACTCCTACATTGTCAACAGCCAATATTAGTTACTTAAAAGATGAAAAAATCTACGTTGGAAAAAACGTCACATGATTATTCCTAAAACAACCATAGTGATCTGCTTGTTTACGACAGAAGCAGTAAATTCTAAGATTTGGACAGATTTGCAACTGAACATTTTATTTCAAATTGAAAAATTTTCAGGAAGAGTTTTCAGAACTAAATTTAGAAGTTGCAAAAGTTGCAAATCCGTCCAAAGCTTAGAATAGAAATATAATAATAATATTTTCTTTTTTTTTGTTCAGTATTGATTCAATGCCATTGACATAATTGCACTTGACATAGATCTTAGAAAAAAAGGCAGCAGTAATGGAGGGGAAACCGTCATAATTCATTCATTTTAAGGCGGTTTGTAGCCACGTGTTTGAGCAACCTTCGTATACCCATTCATTACGTGTAAATGATTCGTATGCAGATGCGACAATGCAAAAACTTCATCAAAAAAGCAACTTACACAAATGTAAAGCGAATAGATATGATATCATTATGAAGACACCTCAAATGTTGTGCCAAGTCTTCCTTAACCTCACCTTCTATTCCTTTCATACTACGTTTGAGTTTTACGAGGTGAATGCAGTCGCTCAATAAAGTCCTATATCCAATCACATATATAGATCGGTGTCTACTATTTCGGAAGGAAGAGCATCACATTGGGCAGTTGACTTTCCAAAAGAAACTTGTACTTCATCAAGAAAATCATGTAGTTCTTTGAGTGTATGAACATTGCAATTGTGTATGGTTGTCAATACATTTTACAAATTTCTATGGAACCGCATCAAAAATTCAAGGCAGCTTTACGTCCATGCTGTGAAGAAATGAAAGGTTCAGATGCTCGAAAATGTTCACAAAACATATACGTTGAACATGGATGTGGATATTGATTGGTGACGAGAATGATTTGGTTTCGTAAATTGCGTTGCAATGTATGATATTGGCAAAGTTTGACATACCTATTGGCCAACTACTAATAGAATATGTTTTTCTTCATTTTGGGTCGTTTTAAGGACAATAGCTGTAGCCTGTTGAATACATTTTTCATAGAATTGAACGTATAGAGAAAAGGAATTAAGATCATGCTCACCTTCCACCAGGACGTGGCACAATAATAATGTTACAAGTCAAAAATAATTGTTTTGTTACAATTTTGTACAGATACAGGTTTCGCAGTGTATGTAGGTTACTACATGAATAGGGAAGATCAGCAGCCATTTGAATGATGACCGGGAGCCAGGATGTCAGTCCATCTCAGTGGTGCTTACGTTAGAAGAATAATATCAATATTATTGCTCTTGTCACTGACCGTCACAGTCACGTTTACTAAAGGGAATAAAAGGGCCGAGAGACTGTCTAGTTTTTAAACTAGAGAGTCGCTCGGTCCTTTTTAAAAAGGACCGAGCGACTCTCTGCTTATTTTTAAATATAGAACTATAAGATCTTACAAGTGGACTTGAATGAAACGATTAGATTTCTTTTATATATATTTCTTTTAAAGTTTTAAGTTGATGTTTTACGGAACAACCCTATGAAATTTTGGACTTTTTGCCCCAAAGCAACTGTACGGTGGGGGAAAATCGGTCATAGGGTTAATACATAAAACACCTGTTTTTTTTAAAAAAATTAAAATTAAAACTTTGCAATTTCCGGTATTGATAAAAGACAATAATTTGGAAAAGAGTAAAAAAACAGGAGGAGATTTTCTTCTCTATGTTGTCGGTCCCCTGACGGCTACGTATTTTGTTTGAGAAATGACCTAATGGATGGATGAGAACTATAATGAAAACGTAATGGTACACGTTTTAATCTCAGTCGTGAGTGGAGACTAATGCGTATGTATGTGTGGTGCACACCTCTGTCACTGTACCCGCAACATACGTACAGTACATGTCATACAGCCACAAATTTCGACAATTGATCCGATACTTTGAGAAATTACTCACAATTACACCTTTATTAGGCCTATTGAATTGGAAAAGAAAGCTCACACGTACCGTTTACGGCAGGTTCCTGCTCAAGATACGTAGTATACCGAATGTAGGGATTCATGTCCAGTTTAATTGACGAAAAGTTTGCATCCGTGGAGCTCCAAAAATAGTTCAAAAGATGAGAAATCAGGGTGTTTGGGGGTTTTGGAATAGTGACTAAAATGTTTTTACTATCACTTTTGGAAAATGCACCAATAAAATAGTAAAAAATTATCAGTGATTTTTATTTTTTTAATTTTGGAAACGCAAGAAATCACTAAAATATGACAAATTTGCATGTGTCCTGTTAAGGCACATGAAAAGGCAGTACCAGAAGTTTGTATTTTTTAAAATCTTAAAAAAAGTACCATCAAAATTCCAAAAAAAGGCAAACGCGCGCAAAACAAAACCACACCTTAGTGTTTCAAACCCCGCCATTGCAAAATGACAACTCAATCTCTTCTTTTCTAGTCCATAAAAACAAAACCTCAATCCCCTCATTATTGGGGGATGATGAGTTCAGTATAACTGCAGCAATCACGACATATTAATGTCCTAGCAACATGAGACAACTTGAGTACTGCATAGGGAGCGTGAGACGGCCGGTCAGAAGAAAGCGGAAATTATTGCACTACGCAATGTTACTCAACATAGATGTTGAGGTCGTCTATGAATTGTACAAAAAGATGAAGAGAAAAAAAGGACTTTGAAAAAATAATAATATGGAAAAGAAATGTAAGGGGCGTTTCTTTTAACTTAAACATACTTTCTGAAAAACAGAGCCTAACCGAATACCGCTTCCCGAAGGCTGATGTACAAAGAGTCTCCATCATAATTAACTTCACCGGCCGGAGGACGGACGGCTGGGGATATATATGTGACGAATTAACAGCTGGATGCATTGTCATACCACGTCTGGCATCTCCATGTCGATGGAGGGACATGGAGATGATATTTGGCATGAGAGACTACGCTATGTCGGAGGTGTTCTGGGAGTCTGTAGAGGCTTTTATTGATAGCTACGGAGGTCTGATTACAGCTTTATGATCAGATTTACGAAATATTCATGCAGAAGACTACGCGAAAAGCATACATGAAAACGGTACCGCTTTACCAAATTGTATTGCGTTCATCGATTGCACAAACATTGAAATGAATTGACCAGGTGGTCCTGACTCAAATCAGAGAAGCTGCTACAGCGGACATAAGAAATGTCATTGTTCGATATACCAAACAATTACTACGTCGGATGGTCTGATTTTTACCTTTACGGTCCCGAAGTCGGAACGCGCCACGATTTAACTCTTTATCTTCAGAAAAATCTCGACAATGAATTACGTAAAAATCTACAAATTGATGACACCCAATGCTGCATCCACGGGAAGCTGCCTATGTGTTGAGAGCCTGATTGGAAGTCGCATATCCACGTACAATGGCGACTCCACAGCAACACATCTTGAATGTAGGAATGAATGCAGCACGTGTTGCTGTGAAATTGTCTTGTAAAGACCTCAAGAAGATGTGGACTTCTCAAGACTATGAAAGCATGTTGAAGGTGAGACAGAGCCCAATAGCTGTAATGTTTAAAGCTTCAGCGCTTTTATGGAATTTTGAAATATGCTTAGGGCATGGTGAGCAATTCAGAGCTATTTTGAGTACAAGCCACCAAACTTACAATTCTATCTGAACGTTTATAATTAATAAACACTACATAAACCATTTTGAAATAGCCGCAAATGCCAAGATATTTTGTTTTCGTTCCTCGATCCCCGCCTTCATCTCTTCAGTTTCTAAGTCCAAACTAATTCGACCCATTTCGAGACGTTCCGCATCTAACTGTAGTCGTAGAATATGTAGATTCTCCATATGATTTTCTCTCTCACTTTCTTCTTTATCTCGCACAGATTTCATCTCATATTTTTCTCCTCCAAGCAAAGAAGGTCAATTTTAACTTCATATATTTTGTCTGCAGTTTCCTGCTTGTTACGAACATGCCTTGAAATAATTTCAATGTCATCATCATCGGATTCATGTCCCGGTCACCGCTTTCACCCATTAACTGTTTTGTGTTTTGCTATTTGGAGTAATCGACGCGCTACTGCACCTATTCATTGCAATATCAAGGAGTTGTTCTCAACTAGCACACAGATGCTCATCCAGTCCAGTGTGTTCGTCTTTTTCCACGCGCCGCTTTTCATCCATTTCATCGACGGCCTGCATTACGTCGTCTAATAAAATTTCTCTCTCTCTGCCTACTTTAATGCCACTTGCAATGGAATTCTGTGTCACTAAAGTTCGGTGGTCGGCGTTAAGCTTTTTAAATAGTTCGTTCAGTGATTTCCAACCGGGGATCATGGCGGGATGGAATAGATGCTGGGGAACCGAAGCCAAAAATATGCTGAGAGCATCGGTAAATTTTGTTTTCGTCTCACCATGTGCAGCTAAATGTGCATCTGTAGATATAACTGCTTTGAGTAGTTGTATATCAAGCGAAGAGGTGAAACGCATGCGCCGTTTTGGCGTTATAGTTGTAGAATGTGTTCCGTTCTCGGCAATTTGTGTGCCGTTGTCAACAGTTTCTGTTTCCACCACACCTATATCAAGCATTCCGGTCCTGTTACCATGTTCGCCACCCGTAGATTGAATGTTTTGCATATTTGAAGTGTTTGCTGCTTTGGCAGCTTCTTTTTAGTGTGAAGAGGCGTGATGGGTGCTGGGAGACACGCCAAGACAAAAAATTATCAATTCCTGCAAGGTCGCGGCAATTTTTTTCGGACGAAGCACTTACGGTGGGGTACATGCACACGTTTTATGCCTATTGGATAATTGTAAACGATCATAAAAATATTTGTTTTCTTATTATTTTCATGTAATTTGGTAGTGAATCACTCGTAACTACATCGCGTTTTTAGTGAAAAACTCACTCACAAAATGAAAAAATGTTGCATTGTCACCGTACATACCCCGTTTTTGCACATGTGCACTTACTCAAATTTTAGTCATTTCACTATTCCAAAAATCCCGATTGTGAAGAGGAAGACTTTACAATTTTGCCGCCGAATTAAAACATGCATTTAATCTCAACGATAAGGATATAGGTAATCTGCAAGCTGTATGTTCCGGGGTCGGAAAAAGGAGCAAATTTTCCTCCGTCAAGCTAACTTAACATTTATAGTGGTGTATTGTTATGCTACGGACATTTTATCCTCGTAAGTTCTCAATTGTAATTACTCAGCCAAAATTATTTGACTTGCAAAAAAAGACCTCCCTGTTTTCTTTTGGCGCGCACATCTCAATTGGAATTGTTTTCTTTTGCATCTTTACTGCAAATTTTTTTATGCGAATAATAGGTTGTCAAAGTTTGTTCAATTCAGGTTGTCCTTACCTTCTTCAAGACCCGTTCTGATCTTCTACGGTCGGGATGTATCTAGTCTGCATCACTATCGGCAGGTTCAGCATCAGCTGATGAAGCATGCTGCACAAACGGACTTTTGGGCGACCTTGGGCCTCTGATAGTAAATAAAACATTTGGTACGGAGAATGGAAGTGTTTTCTGTGGTTTCATAGTATCCTCTATGTTATTGGTATCTGATGGACTTCCTGTGAATTCATTAGCTACAGCAGTGGTTTCTGCTATACAATCATATTAAGCACTGCCTCCATATTGTTCTGTGTCCTCATAATTAAGCTCTGTGTGCAGAAGAACAGCTGTTTTGTACTGTACTGCTGTTAGAAATCAACGGTCAAATAAAGAACGGAAGACAAGGCCTAAAGTATCTGATAATTATAAATTCGAATTAATGGAATACTGTGTCTAATGATTATGAATTGACGGAATGAAAGGATATCTGAGCTTTGAATTAGTAGAAGAAGGAGCAAGAACTACAGAGAGGCGAGGATGGAAGGACGAAAGAGGAGGTCTACAAACGATGGAAGTACGCAATGAAAGGTCGATTGAACTGCTAGATGAGTACATAAAGAAGAGAAAGAGGAGGGTGTGAGAAGAAGGAGGAGGGAAGACCGGAAACTGCCGACTCATATTGAAATTTTCTTTGCCGAGAATCTATCTTTCTCTCTGAACTCTGTTCCCATTCCAGATCGTATATTAACCCTCTGAAGGGAGATCAATCAGATCACAACACCTGTCATCCCCACTGTGGTCGCCAGAATTACGACAGTTAGGGGCCCAGACCCACTCCTATCAGCCGACCCCGAAGGTAGTAAGATGAAAACCAAGCAATTTGTTACGGGAATGCAAGAAAATTGGTATACCGAGATAAGCTTAAGAGTTGGGTGCGTCTGATCAACAATATTACCATGGACAGAAAGAACAAAACAATCCTGGAAAGCATCCACCACAAACTATTCATTGCATGTAACAAGGAACAAGGTAGCACGCGGAGAATTATCGAAGGCTGAGAAATCCGGTAAATTGAATATGAATGTAGAAATCAAAGGCAAAACATAGTACGAAATGGTGGAAGATATTCTTAATGTAATAGCGAAGGATACGTCAAACGAATCTGTTACGCGAGAGATGGACCTTATGAAAGCGATACAATCATGCCAAAGGGCCAGTGACAAATCTTCATCCAATTTCTTCAAGCCATTTTTTGGAGTCTTCTTTGAATATGTGAGCCAGACCCCTGGATTGAATGAATTTGCAAGTCGTTTGTTTGTGATATTAATGCTCAGACGCAAACGTATCGCCTAATACGATGAATATCGTTACTTTCCAGTTAGCAACTACGTCATCTTCCAAAGATAGCGGTGAGCGATTCGCAGAGGTCAACTTTAGCAAAGGCGAGGTTGATATCATCACGGATAGAATTAAGAGCAGTGAAGGTACACAGGTTTACTAACGTATCTTAACGAAGTTGAAGACAGAAACGAATTTTCTCGGAACGGTGACTGGAATGTTTGACTTGGATGACGCATCGTAGTCTTTGGCACAGGTAAAAATGAGGATACACAAGGGACGGTCGGCTATGTAGAGCAGCGGAAATTGAAATATGTTACGCAGGCCTCCATGTTTGAAGAGGCATCATACACACCACCAAATAGGAGCAATAAGTGGAAACGCATCAATAAAATGAAGGCTAACAGCACATGTAGCGCCTATTGTGAAATAAGACATTTGTTTAGGGATCGTAATGCTTGCATGGAGAAGATGATGGAGAGAGACCATAAATGGTTGAAGTACAACCGAGAAACGGTATTGGAGGACGAACAGCCGCCGACAACGCAGACAGAGGAGAAATAAGCTGAATACGTTCTCATCACGGGGGACAGTACCACTTCATGCTGACCCAAAACAAGTTCTGGATGAAGGTGTGACGACATCGACAGGTTGAATAATGAACGCTGCCATGTTGTTTGTTGTGCAACACATTGGCGCTACCAATGAATCCCAGACCGCTACGAGAACAATATACTCATGGATGGTGTGACAAATGCTCACTGAACACCCCAAGTCCACTTGATAGATTCGGGGTCTGGCAGACGTGAAGTCTATCAAATGGACTTGGGATGCTATGGTTCAGAATGTTGAAAATAAGCCTACAGTACTGACTTTAGACCTCATAGAAGGTAAATCACCTCTAATCATTGGTGTGGATGTCAAAGATACGTTGACACCATGAATAGGGTGATAACACCAACCATCAGGCTCTGCCGGCCAACTGACACGAGTGAGCATCATTTCCTTACACACATAGTCAAGAAAGCTGATGACAACGATCGTATAAGGTTCGATATTGTGCCTCATGTCAAGACGACAAGTGTGACATTGATGGGGTACAGCGATAGAAGGAGGGAAGTTGGTCTGGAGAAGAAAATACATAGATTAACGCATGGTTCATTGGAATATACGAAGTAATGGTTTCACGACTCTGATATGGGAGATTGTCAGAATCGATGAGGTTTGCGACAAAGTACAAAAATTTAAGAATAAGTCCCTAGATAATGGGATGGAAGAATAAAGACAAAGATTGAGTAACATCTGCCGTCCAAATGTCAAACGCAAACACAGTTGCCAGTGCCAGAAGGAGACGGATTAAAGATGGTTGTAAGGTTTGAGAATAGTGGACCATATATGTTTTAAGTTTATATCTATGGCCACCGATCACGAACCTCGCCTTGTGTACTACATTACCATTTATGTTTGATTTTAACCCCTGAAAGAAACGACCGGGAAGAAACATTCGCATCGAGTGGCCTGTCTGCTTTTAGGACTACATTAAACGTTCCTATTTTCATGAGATTCCTGATTTCATATTTCTTAGAAACTTTCATTCACGGAGAAGATCCTAGTCCCTCTTGAAGAGGCACGAGGATATTTTGTTGGTATAAATTCAGTTTTCTTGTATTGATGGTGTCTTAAAGGATGAGAAGGATGAGTTGAGGTCGTTGAAGAAGGATGTATAGATCATGCTGGAAGAGAGGTATGGATTTACATTGTAACTGAGAATGGACGTGGTTTAGAACCTGTTTGATTCTGAATTTGAACCAGTTTTGTAGAGCGGTTGAAGGACGAGACCGTGAATGGTTCCATTAATTCTCCATTTTTGTCAGAGTGAAGCTTCGCTCCAGACCAGAACTTTATCGCCGAGTTCAATTACGGAGTCAGTAGCTTTAGAAACGTTGCGCTTTAAAGCTCTGGTAATCCGCATTAGGTCAAGTTGCATCTTCATTTCTGCGCGTACCAGAGTTTCAATTTCAACATGTTCCTCGGCAGTGGGCCTTCTACCGCATTCTGAAGGGATAGGTATACGAAGGACTTCCCCGAAGAGTAGAGCAGATGGTGCGATTCCGCAGAGTCCTGTCGTGCCATTTAAAGCTTTGACAGACAGTGATAGTATAACTTCTAAATCACCTTTGGGATGTTCCAAGAAAAGTTTTTATACAACGGTTCTAATCGGCTCATGGTACCTCTCCCATATCAGCATCCCGTTTTGAGTCTCAATGCTAGTTTGTTGTACCTGAACACCATCGAGTGCGGTGAGACCTATACATGATGCTCCGAAATTTGACCCCTGATCGACTATTATTCTATTAGGCATGAATTCTGCCTTGAACATGTTCACCAACATAGAAACCATCAACCATAACTGAAATTTTCTCAACGCCTGCAGGTTGCATTCAAAATGACCAACAAAAATCAAAACATACGAGATTCCAGAAGAATTGCTAAAAGACAAGCACAAAAATGAGACAGTAATATCAATACTTCTTCACTTGGACAATCAAAGGGTTCCACGGTAAAAACTATAATTGCAGAAGATAAAGAGGATGAAATTAAACCCTGTAACAAAGAACAATTTAAGAAGAAACGTAACAGGAGAATGAATGAAGAACAGTCCGATATTGAAGATATAACTACACATCGAGATGAAAGTGTTGATAATACAACAGGAATTATTTAACATGATCAATTTTTGAAATCAAAAGGAAAGTCTAGAGTAATAACACAACGGTCTATATCAACAACACCAAATTTACCAGCAATAAAACCACCTTGTTCCCGTCAAAAATTTCTGAACAACTAGATAATGGACAAGAAATTGTAAAAGGAGGAGCTAAATATGCAGTAGGTAAAGAGGATGTTGGCCGGAGATCTCTGAGCAAACACAACTTATTTTCAAACACACATGAAAATGCTCAAATAAATGACAGAACAGTACGGTATGGTAAAGGTGATAAAGATGCTGAATTATGTGAGGGTTATGATTTAAATATAGAAAACATTGAATTAATGTCTAGAGTTCATAAAATTCATACTAATTATCGAAGTGAAGCTGTTAAAGCACCTGAAAATGGAACTAGAAGTAGGGAATGGAGAAATATGTAACGTAGGAGAGTAAGTGATGGAGATACGGTAGCTTGCATGAAAAATAGGAATATTTAGAATAGAAATATTCCTATCTAAGTGTACAATGAAGTTAAATGAGATTTGGAAAACAATAAACGAATTTCACAACAGTTATGTAAATCCATTAAACTATGGCAGGAAAAGTGTACTGATCTGAAAAAGGATCTTGAAAAGGCCAAACTTAGTGTAGAGTGCGCTGAAAACACCAATATGACAATGACAAATAATTATTCGCCATTTTCACAAACTGGACGAAAGAGTAGTGGTCCAAAATTTATAAAGGATAGTTTGAAAATTGCTTTGAATGGAAATGACGTACCTTTGTCTATTATAACATATATATTTAAGTTTTTAATGATACATCAAAGTATGCACACGCATATACTGCTGAAGTATGTGACTCATGAGGTATATATATGTATGATACTATTGGATGGAAACTGAACATGGATGCTGACATAAATCGGAAGGTCAGAGATTGGAGAGGAAGGTGCGTTGCAGCAAAAGAAATTAAAAATAGAGATGTTGATTCCAATTTTGCCAGTCACCCATCTGGAGCTTCTCTGACTTTCATCATTGAAGATGATGACAACTGTCTACGTATTGAATCTTTACACTCTCCACGCTGCCAAATGGAAGAATATTTAAAAGGAAGTCTCTATACTTCTTCAGATGAGTCAATGTCAAATTTAGTAGGTCAGGTAGTAATTGGAGTACTTCGTATGATTTTGAAAAAGATACCATCTGTTTAATTGGAAACACAGGCTTACGAAACATCAACGCATAGAAAACAGTTGATGTCCAGGTTTCATTCAATTTGTGGACAAAGTATGAGCACAAGGAAGAAAGTTATCAAAGAGATGTTCCCATCATAACTTGGATAAGTAAGTATAAACAGATGTAAAAGGCGTATAAAATTCTGTTCCGAAATCACGCTGATGAGAAAAGAGACTCTACAGTTTGGAGAAAAGCAAAATGTGATGAAATCTGTGCATCAGAAGTGAAAGGGACCAGTATCTTGGAGGGCGATGGAGATAAAGTTGATAACATTTCGAGAATGAGCCTGCAATAAGAGCTTTCAAAACTTTCTGAATGTTTGAGATGACTGACAAGGATGAAGCAAGTGTAATGTCTCTCATTAGATTAGATGCAATTATGATGTCATGTATTGATGCATTGATAGATGTACAACAAATGAATGTTGACGTTGGCACAGGAAATGAGAATTGCACTGAAAAAGACGGAAATGTATAGAATGTACATAATATTAATAACTCAGTAGCTGGAACTGGAGGAGGGGGAATAAAGTGACCATCTAGGAAGAAAAGTGGAAGAGCTGGGAGAGTTCCGATGGAGGCAGCCAGAAAATTAAAATCATTACTTCCTTTGGCTGCTGCACAGTCCTTGGGGGATGATTTGGGGTTACTGCTGGATGAGTTGATAGATGATGAAAAGAATTTTGATTTGGGACTATAGTTGGTAACCAGAGTAGTGACATGGCTTGTCTGGAGAACAAAAATCGTAAGTATACTTACGCATTTATGACTCCTGAAAATGGCCATTTCTATATTTCACTCCAAGAAAAAGAATTTTCGAAAATTATATGTCATTGGTATGGATGTGTGTCTGACGGTTTTATATTACATTCTGATACTTTAGAAAACAAATTCGTTCCATTTGGTAGCGATGAAATAATAGATGTTATACATAATAGTGACGACGATTTTGAAAATGAAACAGAAAATATGGAAGCTACTGTCATGACGAAAATAACAAAGAAAAATCAGAAATGTAAGGAAATAGAAAATGAGCGTGAAGAAGATTCTGGTGAATCTGACAAAGAAGCTGACGGTGATGCTGAATGATTGCGCATTGTTCGTTGAAGCATATTGTTTTGACCATTTCTTTTCATCGTTTAAAATTGTCCTGTTGTTTGTCACCATTGTCTTTAAAGAAGGGTGAACATTAAAATCTTAAATTCCAATGACCAAGTTATTAACATAAAATAATCAAAAAAAGTAATTTACCATCAAATAAAATTAATTAATGGCCATCAATATTTTTATTCTTCAGCTGATGTCGATGTGTAAACAATTATTTTAGTTACATGAATATATCATAGACACATGTCTACGTATCAATCGCAAATTGCATTGTTTTAATACACAAAATTAAATTTCTCTATCAACAAAGAGATTTTTTAAAATCCTTTCGCTGATGAAGTTCTTTACTGATTTAATCACGAACGAAAATGATTATTTACTGACGATCTGTGCTATGCGTGCGATGCATCTGACTATTGGCGATTGGTGTTGGTGAGGTAGTTTAAAATGTTTATTGTCAGAATGTCTCTTGTTAAACTCGGATCTGACAACGAACAAGATAAGTTATTCGAAAGTAGAAGCATCGCATGAGGTATAATCACCAACGACTGGAATAAATTCCGACCTTCGGGGTCCTCGGCAACATGGTAAAGCATCATTGGTGATTATATATTGGCAAGGTCACCAATATCAATACTAACTACTTTCTTGCTTCCTCAATATATATATCAATCTTCTTCATGCTTGATTCATCGATAAAAACACGCTGTAAAGTTCGTATTAAAAAGGAAAACTAACGAATATATTGAGTAAATGAAAAGCATCAATGTCACCAAAATTAATACTAAATACTTTCTAGATTCTTAAATATAGACCAATCCTTTTCATAAGTTCATACTAGTATGACGATCTTACTTCATAACCTTGATAAGAATATCAAAAATCAAGAAACTTTATTCAATTTATATCTAATCTATAATTCAAAACCTCTAATCTTAATGTCTTGACATAAAATCCTATATTTTCACTGCGAACATCTTGCTTCAAAACCTTGATAAAACATTAAAACTATAATGAAATATTTTAAATTTAACTAATATATCAAATACTCTCAACTGAAAAATAGACGCATGAAATACGCTTCACCAAGGATATGTTTAACGCAATGTAAACAAATCACTTCATTATTTAAAATCAGCTGACGCAATGGGATATTTTAAACACAATCCTCTCCCAAATAGTCATAGAATTCACCTCTTGGTCGATAAAAACGGCTGACATAAAATATTTTCGCTGCCCATCCAACGTCTGTATCTTTCATTCTCAAAGTAGCCCAAATAAAATTCCTAAATAAAAAAATTGGTAAACAAATTTGGTACTCTCCAATATATATTTACATACACCAAAATATACGAATATGCTTTTAATTGGATTTGGTAGTTTTACTTTATGGAAATTTCAAGATATTTAGGGAGTTAACTTAATTTGGACCTCTCAAAATAAATTTAACATTATCCAAAAAATAAAGAAAGACAGAATATTTGAAAACTTTAGGGTTTTTTTAATTTGGGCTCCCTAAATTTGATTTATTTTTCTCAAATTATGTTTTAATTGTTTTGGATGCTTTTTGAATCAACTTGGGCAGTTTTGGTCATTATTGAAAACATAACATAATCTTATGGTTTGATTCATAAGGTAAATTATCTCAAATTTGTTTCGTCATTTCCAAAACCATTATGGCAGTTCCAAAAATACTGTCAATGGTATTTTAAAAGACATTTGAGACTTTTTTTGTAGATTTTCGAGGCACAGTGGCCAAAAATCGTTTGAAATATCCCAAAAAACATCCAGTAGCATTTTGGATATAGTTTGAAATTATTTTTGTTGGTATCCGATGTTCGAAAACCAATTATGTTTTGAAATGTCTCAAAAATAACGCAGTACCATTTTGGTTATAGCTTGATAACTTTGATAACTTTTTGTGGAACTCCTATGTTCGAGACCCAAATATCATTTGGAATCTCCCAAAAAGGACTCCTGAACTTTTTGGATGTAGTTTGAAATTTTGATCTTGAGCTCAGCCACACGGGAGCCAAATATGACTTGGAATGTTCTATGCAAAATAAAATGTAATTGTGTGTTATTTTCCGATTTTTTTAATGGACTTCCAAGGTTCATTATCCAATTTGAATTTAGGATTTCCTAAAAATATTAAATGTCCTGTTGGTTAATATTATTTATCTTAAATAGTAAGTACTTCGTTGACCAACGTGGCAACTAGCAAATAATTAACTGCTGCTGACAAAAGTTGGTTAATAAAATATTTTTCTAAATTTGAGGCCCACAAATTATATTTGGGACCTGCCAGGCCAGTGGTCAAACATGATCAAGCAGGCAATCATCATGATATAAATATTTTTAGAGGTTCCAATTACTACTTTGAAAAAACCATCTCATGACTAATGAGTGTAACTGTCCGAAGTCTTCTTTCTCTTCTTTCTCAAGAACACAGCATAATGTCGACACGCATGTTATGAAAAGTCGTTCTTCTAGTGCCGTGGATCGGTTTTTCAAAAGAGGGAAAATCTTATCTACCAGACGTATGATCACTGTATCACGATCTATTGCAGGAATCAGATCGAGTCTTGGTGTGGACCGCGTAACTACGGAAATTTTTAACGAATATTCTGACCATGAGTATGTTTATAGAGCCACGGATAACTACGATACATTAAGAGATGATTTGTTTCCTGAAAATCTGTGAACTCATTCTACATCTTTAAAACAAGATGCACATGGTCCATGTTCTGAATCGTTGAATGCACTTCCAAGAATGTTTTTCTATTAGCAAGGGGCCCAGGGGATAAGTACTGTAATGAGGTATTGACGGTATTACGAGAAAACATAAGTACTATCGGTGAATTTGTGGAAACGATCTAGGATAAGGATAGAATTCGTAAATATAGAGAAAGCTAGCATTCATTAAGCTTGGTAATGAGGGATTCAAGCTGGAAACCCGTAAGCATTAGCGAGGAGTGGAATATAAGGTGTATTTAAGAGATCTTGATAAAGTTTTACAACCTCAGATAGAAATGACTCCCAATTGCGGACTAATTACGGACCCATCACAAAATGTATCAGTTCGGACTCACCAGATAAATACAGACATAGGGGTTAAGGACATACACAGAGCTAAGCTGGCTATTGAGCAATACACTGTTGGAGGTGTTCCCTGGACAAATGAAAATACAGATGGAGAAAAATCGTTTATTGGCCTTCTACAAGTCTATAGTGATAAATATTAAACCTCACTAAATGCATCCGCTCTGACATTTTATACCATGCATTTAAATATACAAAATTTCAATGAAGAATGGAAGAAAAAGGACATCATATCAGGCAATGCAGTTGTGGCATTCCTTCCAGTTTCATTTCAAGTAGAGATGGCAGAGAAAAATGAATTGATTTCTTCCAGACACATCACAGATAAGAAGAGGAAAAAGAAGGGGTGTGGGTATACTTCATGCTCTTCACCGAAGTATTTTATGTTGTTTTTCAACCACTATTTGATTCATCTTTGAAGGGAATCGTGATCAGAACGACTGAAGGAACGAAATTTCGTTCTCATTTACTTCTTTCATCATATATCGTCTCTACCTTTCAAAATCAAAGTGATCCCAAAAAACGTTCCCAACTGAAATTTTCTCGAAAAACATTTGGTACCATGAAATATACATTGAACAAGTCAAATTATACCAATATGCTTTTAAAGGCATTTGGTAATTCCACTTCATGAAAATTTCGGGATATTTAGAGTGTAATGTAATTTGGAACCCTCAAAATATATTCAAAAACACGAAAGAGAGAATGTTTGGAATATTTGGAAAATTTTTAATTTGCATTCCCCAAAAAATCATTTGATAGTTTCAAAACTGAAATTTTCAATGTTTTTGGTAATCTTTTGAATCGACTTTGGCATTATTCCAATTTTAAAAATATAGGATAATGGTTAGGTTCATTTCACAAGTTTTTTTATTTCAAATTTGTTTTGTCATTTTCGAAACCAGTTTGATATTTTCTGAAAAGAAACAATTTTATTTTGAATAATATTTGAGATATTTTATGTTGACTTCGAAGGCACGGGAGCCAAATATTCTTTGAAATATTACAAGAAGAGCCCATTACCATTTTGGATATAATTTGATAAAAATTTAGTGGATCTCCGAAAAACGAGAGCCAAATAATATTTGAAATATCTCAAAAAGCTGCGAAGAGCATTTTGAATACATTTTGGTTTTTTTTTCAGGGGAGTAAAGAGATTCTGGAGCCAAATATGTTTTCATATATTCCGAAATGAACCCAATGGCACTTTGGATGGTTCTTGATAATTTTTGTATGACCTTCCGATGTGGGGTACCCAAATATATTTTGGGATTTTCTAAAAAGTAAATATTCCTTTTGGTAAGTACTACTATATGACACCATGCCATGATGGAAGCCTATCTTGAAATTCCCTGTATTCAAAAAATTTGGTTAATACAAAGTTTGAAATTTCAAAAATTGGACGGCGCAAATTATATTTGGCCCCTGATAGGAAATAACAATTTCGGCTATCTTCATATAAATTTCCTTGACACATAATCGTTAGTAGGTGAAATCAGTACCTTGAATACCGTGCCTAATGGATAATGAGTTTAACTGTCCAGGGGTTTATTGCTATTTCTCGTCAAGAACACAACATGGTGTCGACTCGCATGTTATGAAAAGTCATTCTTCTGGTGCTGTGGATCGACCTTTCAAGAGAAGGAAAACTTCAACTATTAATCGTACCCTAACTGTTCCTAGAACTTTGGATGGAATTGGATCCAGGCTTGCCATGGACCGCATAACAATTGCAATGTTCACTGAAACCCCTGACCCTGAGTACTTTTTTGGAGCCAGGGAAAACTAGAAGACATTAAGAGATGAGATAATCCCTGAAAATCTTAGAGATGATCCATCATCTTTTAACAAGGAGCACATGATGCCTCTTCTCCATCGTTTGATGCTCTTTTTGGAATGTGTTTTACATTAGGAAGGGGCGCCGGGGATAAGCAGTGTAATGAGGCGCTGAATGTAATAAGAGACAACATATGTAGAATCGGAGAATTTATGGAAATGTTTCAGGATATGGAGAGTATCAGTCAATACCGGGGAAAGCTAGCATTCCTAAAACTTGATAATGATGGATTCGAGCTGGAAACACGGCAGTCTGAAAGAGGAGTGCAATATAAGTTGTATTCTAGAGATCCTGTAAAATGTTTACAATCTCAGATAGAAATGACTCCCAAAGAGGGACTAATTGCAGAGACATCAAGAAATATATCAGTTCGAACCCACCTGATGAATTCGGATATAGGAGTTGAGGCCATTCCCAGAGCAAAACTGTACATTCAGAAATGCACGGATAGAGGAATATAATGAAGAAAGTAATCTATACATGCAGATAAATCGTTCATTGGTCTTTTACAAGTTTATAGTGATAAATTTCAAACATCATTAAATGAATCTGCTTTGACATTTTATCCTATCCACTTAAAGTTACAAAACTTTAACGAGGAATGGAGGAAGAAGAACATTACATCAGGAAATGCAGTGGTGGAATTTCTTTTTGTTTCATTTGAAGTCAAGAATACAGATGAAAATGATGGGACCGCTTCCACTGGCGTATAAGTCATAAGAAATATATGGAAAAGGAAGGTGCGTGGGTATGCTTCATGCTCTTCTCGAAAGAATTGAATAGGGTTTCCAACCATTATAAAATTTATATTTGAAGGGAGTGGAGATGAGAACTATTGAAGGAAAGAAATATCGCTGTCATCTACTACTCTCTTCGTATATAGAAGACTTTCCTGAGGCTGAGGATTTGCTCAGTGTGAAAAGGAATACTAGTACCCCATCTCCGTGCCATCGATGTCTTGTACAAAAGAATAATTTACCGTTCTCTACAAACGGCTCAGAGAGGACAGCAAAGAAAACGAGACAACTACTGATTTCAATTAGAAATAATATAAAATGCAGCGACGATGTTGAAGAGGTTAAATCATTGTCAATCATTTCAATCCCTCCCGTCCTTTCAAAATTTCCCTTAGTTGGTATTTACGAATCTGTAGACGTTTATGCTATTTTTAGGTTTGAACCTCTACATAATTTTCCATAAGGTATTTTCAGAACGTTAAAAGAATACTAATAAAAGATGATGAAAGACAAGGAAAGGAGGAGTATGGCCATTCGTACTGCATCTGGGGAGGGTCACCAATATTATTTAATTCGTAAATCTGTTCTACATTTACTGAAAAATTTGCTACGGGAAGTAGAAATTTCCTCCCCTGGTTATGGTCTACACGTTGACTTTTCCATACGGTTTACAGTAGAAAGACTAAGTGGTCTTTTTATGGACGACGGACTAATTGGAGTGCTGGAAGCAGTTGATATAAAGACCGTAGATATCGTATCACAATTTGTAGCTTTAATAGATACATGTTGTGGGGAGTTCGATAGAGCTCAAGTTACCACTGTATTTACAATGTACGTTGAACTTGTTGATATTGCTTATAGAAGACAGAAGTTCCCGGTTAGAGTGAGGCAAAGCTAGGGGATCCATCGGATAGCATAAAAAGTTTGAAGAGAATCGGGCGTGAGTTATTTCAAAAACACCAAGCCGCATGTATGGGAACAGCAAAGTGGCATCTGATAGATCATTTAGTTGTGGATTTATAGAGAACATGTAGCATAGAGAATAATGACAGTGGATCGTATGAAGCATCGCATGAAATCTTCCAAGAAGATTATAAATTAACTTCGAAACGAATGGACACAGCAATGACTGAAACGTTAGGGAGAGAGGGATGGAAAGGGTGTTTGGGAAAATTCATGTATCATCGCAACTTTTTGAAAGAGTGTGGAGAAACGGTCACGTAATATCCAATCAGGGAGCAGTTCCACGGAAGAAAACAAATACATGCAGAATACAGGCAGCCGAGGAGGACGCAGGATTCCTTGTTGAAAGTGGTGTTTGTGTAACATGGATGGAGCTGTGTTCAGCTGAAATGAATTCATAAAATACTGAACCGGGTATACATCATGATAATTTCGAAAGCCACAAGTTTAATGATGAAATAAGTGTGTTGGGTGAAGATGGTTTGCATTCAATGATAAATCTGATTAAGGATCAAGTGAAATACATGGGTGCTTCTATTATTGACTCAACGAACACGAAAATCCAGTTTCCTGCATCTGAATACGTGTCTGGATACCAAGTTCCCGGGCTGAAAGATATGAGTGGAACAAGCAATGACGTTTATCTGTCAAATTCATCATGTAGAGCACCAGAAAGAATAATTGCTAAGAAACATTTCTATTGTTCAAAAGTATCACAATTGGACAACATAATGGTGGAAGGATGTCCTACAGAAGGTAAAGATATCCGGGAAGGCCATATGGAAAAATGGTATGCAAAGGTGCTGACATTCGTTAGGATAAAATACAAAATGCAGAACATCTTAATGGAGAAAGAGCATGCTTTCGTGCAGTTTTACGAAGTGATTAGTAGCAATGATTTCGGTTGGATCGAATTGATAGGTGTTTAAAATGCGTTAGATTGAAATGGCAGAGAACTGTAGGAGAAGAGGGGAAGCTGTTATCAAGTAAGAAGTTTGGACGTATTCCAATAGATAGTGTTAGGGGCCTAGTACACGTTGTTGGTGCGTATAGGGCAATGGGTTTGATATCTGACACAGTAGCCAGAAAGAAACAGGTTGAACAGGTTGGGGATTGTGAATGTGGATGACAATCAGACATTTTTTATGTAAATATATTTTACAGACCAAAGGGGGAAGTTTACAGTTATGTTGAAGATGAAAATGAGTAATGGATTTGTATTAAGAAGTGGTGATAAAGATGGAAAATTGTAAATTAAAACATGTTTCTGATTAACATTCTAACGTCATTGTGTCAGTTCCAGTATTACATTTTAATAGCATTTTAGAATCATTGCGTTCCATACACCATCTTGTGAGATTATAAATAAAGACATGTGTGTGTTTAACGTTTTAACTCATTATGTGAAAACAATAAAGCATCTAGCATAGAATAATAGATCCTTCTCACGACATGTAGAGATTTACAATGATCATAAATTTGTTACATTGAACCAAGTTGTTTCATTGAACTGGCACGAGACCAGGTTGTTGTCCACGGGCAACAACCGGTAGGTAAGTATGATATTTTCATTGGTAGTTGTAACGCCGTGTTTGTGTTGTGGGCGGGCGCCATAATTCATACAATTGATAGCAAAATATAATCTATTGATATCAGTGTACGCGGAGTGAAATTGGTCAAGTAGACAGTAGATTAGTGAAATTTGTCACTAGATAAAATGGAAGTACCCGGCTGTGAACCATTGAGGATTCGATGAAAGCTTGGAGGTTGTGTGGGAGGTATGAAGAATGTTGATGCGAATGGTGAAGAATGGCTGTTCGTTTTCATAATGAAATTTGGCAGAAAGTGCCGTAACTGGGGTAGAGATGAACACCTTCAATTTTTTGTTTGTTTTTAAGATGAAGCGGAGCTCATATTTGCCGAAATGAAATGTATAAAGACGATGGGGTACGCAAATGTTTAGGTAGAACATAATATGTAATATGAAGTGATATAGAATCGGCAACACTGTTTTGACTGCTCAAAGATTTACTATATTTTGAAAGGTTTCTGGTCTCCTTGTCTTCCTCTAATACGAGAAAAATTATATCATGTTGTCAACAGTCAATATTTGTTTGACACCAAAATACTGGCCCGGATCACAACGGTGTATGAAGTTGTTATTCGGTAGGTAGTGTTGTATTTGTATTGGGCGTTCTAAAGCTTTGTTTGTGTTGTTGGCACCACAGTCTACGCCGGGAAATTGTTATCAGTACAGAAAGGTGGACATGCTTTATATATCGTTCCTACACATCCATTAGGATTAATGCCGCGAATATAGGTGTTGGTGATGTTGTTGACTTTCTACTTCTCCTCCTGGTATCCATGTCCCATCTGTGGTACCAAGTTCGATATTAACACCATCATTACCATTACTGAGACCAGGTGATATTGATGATGATGGCTGTGTCGGACTGGATGCATGTCCATTACCACCAGAAGAAAGTCCTACGTTTGTTTCCTATTCATTCAAGAGGAAATATCTTGATTTGATTGTTGAAGTTGTTTTCACGAAAGTACAATTTTTTTGTTCTGTAATGTAATAAAAACTTGCAGTACAGTGAATAGTATCATGACATTTGTCCAATCAAACCTCATTGTCAGGGAAAAGAAAGTACGTTTCCGCGAAAGTACGATTTTGTTGTTCTGTACTGTAATGGACACTTACAGTACAGTGAATAGTATCATGAAAGTTGTTCAATGAAACGTCACTGTCAGGGAAAAGTATGATAAAGATGTTTTGAACCAAAACCGAAAATGGAAAAACTGCCTCAGCAACATCATCACCATGAATACCCCCGGAACCAGCTTCGAAATCATAAACAACACCCGTAGCAAGCGCAGTAACCACAGAACCCACTATGGACAAACCGTGATCATCAATTTATCATCATCATTACCATCCCAAGAAATTGTAAAGACCTGTAACGATATTCCAGCCACAACAATATCATTGCATTTCCTATACATATACAGCACCAGAATCACCTATATCATTTAACACCTCGTGAATAGATAAATCGGAAAATTTATCACTGTCACCGCCCATTGTTCGTCTACTTTGCCGACCAAGTCCACCCACACGTCCTGCAAGTGTAATTTGTAGAATTAGGTGTAAAATTGTATCAATTATTATCTGATGAAGCTGGATATGATCCATTTATGGATGAAGGAATACATGAAAATGGATTCGTTGAACTATGAAACATGTTAATAATTCATGAAGAATGAATAATCACGAATAATGCTCTTTCATTTTTTTTTCTTTTCTCACTAATAATGCACTTTCATTTTTTTTCTTCTTTTCTTCTTTTTTTTTAAAACAAGTAAATCTAATATTATTATTCGTCAGATTCATCTCTACCGTCCTCTTCCACGTCAATATCTTCATTACCTATACCACCGATATCTTTTAAATCATTACCGTCCTCTTCATGACAGGATTCTTCTTCATCACTATCGTGACCTACATTCAGGTTTTAACTGTCAGTAAATGGTTGAAACTCCCCAGTAATAGTTCTGGAATGTAAAATGTAGCAATCGAGGATAGATCCGAACCATGAAAAGATAAAGAAAGAAAAGGCTTGTGTGTTCAAAGAGATGTAAAACATATTACTACCAGGTATCTGAACTCTTTTGTGTACATTAGATCATCATTTATCAGTCTCTCAAGTAAAGGTCCATCTGTAACCAATGACAATTCTTTTCTAAGTATCTGTTTTCTTTTCCTAGAATCCATTCCTTCCCTAAAGAAGTATAAGGCGTCAGACAGAAATTGAGAAGCAGCAACTGGAAGCAGGTTCTTATATTTGCGAATCGATTCCATAGAAACCCGACCACCTCTCAACTACTTCCTTGTTATGACATTTATTGTTCCATCTATGTCATCATTTTCCAAGTTTCTATTGGCCGTCTTCCCTTCTTTTTCATTATTGTCTTCTCTATCTGCCGGTTCTTCACAACTGAAAACATCTACAATTCCTGTTACAATCTCATCAAGGCGAATCAGTGTCATAACAGTAGCATCATCACAAGGTTTCGTTAAAACTTTCTAAAACCGTGAAACGCTTTCCAAGCAGCCTCATTCCCGAACAGCCTATCCACACTACTTGATGTACCGGATTTATCTGAGTCTAGAATCAAATCAGATACATATGTAGCACAAATATCTTCATATTTTGCTTTTCGCCACCAAGTAGTATCCCTCTGTCCATTTGGCAGGAGGCGATGCAATTTTGAATATGCCTTTTTCATCTCTTTCACTTTTCTATTGGAATTGACTTAATGAAGAAGATAATACAGACCTTCTAGATTTCGAGACAGTAATATGTTCATATCCAAGCGCCATAAAAATATATCTTTCATACTCTTCTTTGGTGTGCTGAACATCTGAGTACATACTGCTTCGAATCTATTTCTCAGCTCCTTACTTTTGAATGAAACCCTGAATATTTTCTACTCCAATTCCGGAGGTGGAAAGTTATTCATACCGTGTCTCATCAATGTGATAGCATATTGACCTAAAAGGTTACTGAGGCCATCAGTTCCAGCGGTAAAGAATGTCCCTTTACACGAATCCTCCATCGTGCAAATTGGATATAACAATGAAGTAACGTATAGACTAGAAGAATTTGAATCTTCTTCATCACTCATGAGATAGGCTTTAATTAGTGGGGACCCTTAACGATGCTCATTTCCCTCAATTCTTTCCGATTTAAATACTTTTACTTCTATCCCTTTTCCTATCCAATCCCTAAAAACACGATCCTCATCACTAATGACATTTGGTGTCCATTCAATTGTACAGTGCATTTCATAGCACCAAGACATACATACTTCATATATTTATTGGTGGGCGAACGTCTTCACACGATGATATAATTGATACACGTACTGGCCATCGTGAACGGAATTTCGGTGGTACTAAGACCTTCCATGAACCTTGCTCTATCAGCGTCCTTCCTTTTCACTTTCAGAGATGTTGAAGGTAAACCAAATGATGTCTTTGAAATGGAGGATGGGACGGACGAGTCTATGGTATAGGTACTGGCGCACTCAGCCTCAACTCTTGCGCTGTTAACTTCTTTCTCTAGTTTCGTACACTTCTCTTTCCAAAGAGAAACAGTGTAACAAAGTTCCTGAAAGATTCTTTTGAAAGATTAGTGATCCTTTTTGAGTTGGTTGTAGACATGAGCTGGAACTTTAATAACTTTAGATTTTTCTTGTTCAGGACTTGCCACAACAACACCTTTCTGTCTTCTTCTACTTGTATGTAAATCATTGCTTATAAGCGATTCTTCATCATAATCATCCTCACATGATGAGAATATTATGTCCTCTCACTCTCGTTTTCTTCTTCCGATCGTTTTCCCTGTTATTTTCTTTTTCCAAGGACTGCACCTTGATCTTCGTTTTGAACATTTTCACTATCCTTATGCAGTCGTAGATGGTGCCGATTCCGATGGTTCAACTGGAGATACAGGCGTTGTATACCTTAAACTTCTTCTTCTCCTATTAGGTTTCGTCTGTGTCATTGTGACTTATTCGCTGAAATTCCTACTTAAGAGTTTGGTGGGGATGAATACTAGTCGATTATTAATCTGACAATAATAGATTCTGGTCCGAGTTTAATACTCTCGGTTATAATAATAAATCTGAAGACAGCGGTCTCATTTGTAAGACATGAAATGTTTATAATAATAAACCAGAAGACTAGGGTCTCATTTTCAAAACTTTTAATGTATTATTATTATTATAACCGAGAGAAAAAGTTTCTTCACCCTTTTCTGTAAAAATGAAGATCATTGATACAAATGGGACCGTTTCCATAATCTCATATAAATTACAGTTTTTACTTTGTTGACCACCAAAGACGATCTCAAAAATAAAACATTATGTTAGAATCAATCAAATTACATTTTAAACGTGCTAAAACCTCAAACATCGGGGTTCAAGAATCTTGAATCAAGATATAAGTAATAATAAATATATACATAATCATAACAGTATGAAAAATATATTTAAAGCAAAAGAATATATTACAAATAATATAACATATACATGTATTGATCATTTCGTCTGTAAGCTGTGAATTCAATACTGTTCAAAATTGTATTGGTCCGTCAAAAAAAGTCTTTTCAATAATTTGTTTTTCTTTCCAAAATGGCCCTATTCGAAAAATTTAGGTCAAAATAATGCTGGCAGCATTTTTTAACTTGAAAGATTAAAAAGTTTAAATTAAAACTATTTGACATGTGGTGTATCTGTAGCGTACGGACTGTTGAGTGGGGAGTTTAACAGAGTGCAATGATTTATTTAATTGAGTGTAGAAGGCCAGTTCAGAGTAAGCGTAGTTCAGGATGAGCACTGTAGACAGGGCGAATGGTAAAGTTCAATCTAGTGGAGGGAAATGGAAGGATGGGCGGCTAACTGGCAAAAGCTTGCGAAGAGGGGGAGACAAGTTCGTAGCAATAAGAACTTTTGTGACTTAGTTTACTGGGTCAAAACAACTAGTCGGTATCAAGTAGTAAACTAAATGTTTATTAATTGAAACGTAAAACGTAAAGGACTAAAGGTGGTGAGTTAGATAAAGGTGCGAATGACGTTCTTATAAAGGGAAGAACGGAAGAATCATAATTCCAGACAGTATTGGATTGGATACACGAACGTTCACTGAAGGTGTAAAAATATATATATTGTGTCAGACAGGAACCATCGATGAATTAAGAAAAAGTTCATGAAGTCTAGTTGTTCTTGTTTGTCGCGGTATTTAATAACCTTTCTTGAATCCTGGTGTCGAGTTCTTGTTCGAGTATATCGTTAATGCAAAGAAGTGACGGGATTTTGCCAATGATTATGAAGAAAACTACATCGACATTTATTCCAAGTTTCGTAACGAGTACCTGAATTATTTCCTCTCTGATTTCCATTTTTATCCTGCCAATTCCACCTACCTGCTTGCCTCTTAGTGACCAAATCGCTTGTTTTATGTAGAATGTAATTCAGTATACTTTGTATTGTTGCTTAGACATCACAGACCTTCTGTAGTTGCAAGTATCGATTTCTACTCTGTTAAATGTTTCATAGGTACTGTCTGTAGGAATAATTTCTACGTGTGCGTGTTGCTGTTCCTGTAAAATATCGTTCATATCCACATGAGTTGTTTTTCTTGCTTGAACGTTAAATGTTTGATAATTAAACGATGGGGATGATCTGTCTTAACATTTTTATAAGTATAATATTCTTCTTGGATCACCAAATCGGGCTCAGTTTTCTCACTGTTCATTGGTTCTATCGTAAACACGTGTCAAATGCTGATTCCGATAAACTTTCTTCTATTTATGCTTTGTCGGTTAGTTTCAATCAATCATAGTCTACATCAATTCCAGCATCGTCCATCCACCCAGCTCCGTCAGATTCTTCCTTTTCGTCCCCCTCATCGAGTGGGTCTATTTACCGGTTGAATATGGAATCTAGATCTCCTAACATTAGCAGCGCTGTTCAGTGGCTGTATACTAACTTCTTCATGGCTTCTGAAACCTCCTCACGAGTATGCCTGTCTCATTCTCGGTGCTGTTATCTACAAACAAAGCAAACTTTTACTCCACACACCCAACGTGATTTTAACTGTCTCCATTTGCTCCTACAGCCTATATTCTTTCTATTTCCTCTTAATTTCCCTAGATTCTGTTACCATTATTTTGGAAAAGGTTTTATCTCCCTGCGTGCGTTTCCACCGACATGTTTTCCGAGCGAATAGAGCGACTCGATGGCTCTATCTTCATCATTATGGTCGTTTAACATCACTAAACTTGCCCACTCCTGCAGTTTAGGTCTTATTAATCATCATGTTATCTATTCTTTGTATGCGGCGGGATGCTTTTATAGGCATTCCATCCTTCAAGCTGGCTTGTATTCTTGGTCTACCAACTGCAGAGAGTAACTGGTCGATGAAGAAACTTTCATCTTAGTATTTTGAATCTAATTGTTCTTGTAGTGCGACCATTTCAGCAATGAATGCTCTGAATACTCATAGTTCTGACTCATCTGACTTCTTTTTCTTCTCAGTTGTGAGGCGCATGCTTTGTACTTTCCTTAAATTCATTCATCTCTGCTCATTATTTTGGTACCATTTTCTCAGCATTAATAATTCTTCATTGAATGTTTTACATTTGTATTGGTAATCATCATTGAAATCTAACTCATCGTCCTTCAGAATTATGAGCATGGCTCGTAGCTCCACTCCTGGAGTTAAGTTCCACATTTTAAATAAATTCTTACATCTCCTCATGCTTCTCTCTAAATCGTCATCATAAGCACCTCCTAACTTTTCTTTCTTCTCAAATTCCTTTACAAGGCCATTTATTATTAATGACTGTGATCCTCCATTCCCTTTCTGATGCATATTTTTCAGAGATGAAATTAATAGGTACCTCGAATAATAATTAAAAGAATGTAGTACACTGGGAATCTTAGTCAGTCCGGCCCGCACTATTTATTAGGGTCCAAATAATCAATGGTGTGCAAGAATTAGTGGAGGCCGTACTATTTTGGTACCCGCACTATTTACGTACTAAGAAAAATTAGTGCAGGCCGCATTGTTCAAATTTGGAAAAATTGTGCTACACATCTTTGCCCTCCATTTCATACATTCCTCACCTATGGAACAAGTGGGCAACTAATCTAACAGACCCGGGCTTTTGAACCGTCAGCTTCTTCGTAAAAGAGCATAATAATTATGGAAATTAATGGGTAAAAGTATGAATTTTATTACTGTGGTCTCTTACAGTTCTCAACATACTTTAGATATTATTTGTTCCTGTTATTTGGTTTATTATACTGTAGTAGATAGATCTATGAACCTGTCATTATATGAATCTAAAGTACTTCGGCTGTAGTATATATATATATTGACAACAGTATTGTTAATCTCCAATCGACATCTCGTGATGCAGATTATTAAGTCTCTCGCTGATTATTTTATTCCGGTATTTCGGACATATCTTCTGTTCTACTTGTTGCATTTATTTAGTCTTTCTTGCCTTATATTCTTGGAGAGTTAATCTTTTACATTAGTATAGATAGTGCACTCTCCTTTGAGTGCAGGACTCTCCACTTCACAGAATAGATAGCACAGGTCCCGCTATCTATTTCTGACTCTGTTCTTTAATAAAACGCTCTTCTCGGACGAACTCTCTTTCTCGTCACTTCCGCGCAGTACTCTGAATGTTGCCAGCTGTTACCTCAATGTCTTGTATCCTACTTGATTAATTTTTCCAAACTGTAAAGCTACTTCTGCTGAGGGCCACGCTTTACGCCAATACACAAACTCATTTCTTAAAAACTTCTTACATTTTATTTTAAACTTACTTAAAGCGTACCCCCTTGTTCGACCACGTGTCGGCCCGACCCCCTGATCCTCTTACGGCTTACAATGTAAAAACTTTACTTACACTGTAAATAACATTACAATTTAAGCAAACTGTAAACCGTTCGAAGATTAGGGTGCCCACAGTAATTGTGGGTAAAGTCAGTGACTTTCTTCGGTGCATGGAATCTCCCAACCCGACTTGACAGAATGGACGTTGAAAAACTTACCAGTATTTTTGTTTAACTTGCTTAGGATACTTCTTGTCTTTGCGGAATACGATACTTGAACGGCTACTGTGTTGGCTTCCTGTACGTAGGTGTACACTGTTTCATCTCTTTTCCATCGACCTCGATCTTTGATACCAGCAAGGCTCAGCCGTTTGAGCTGGTAATCTCTGGTAGCCCCTCCTCTTCTAAAGCTATGTGGTGTAATGTTGTGTCGCGGGTCTGTAAGTTGAAGCTTCTGGGCCATTATAGTGTGAATCTCGTGTCTGAAGGCGTCTTCCGTAAATCGGAATATCTTGTCACGCCTAGGATTCTCAAATGACTCAATAAGTCTCACCAGCAGTGCCCGCACTAACTCAAAGCGGATACTAACTGAGGAGTTAGTACCACTCTTAGTTTTATTTAGTACCAAATGGACCTTAGTAGGGGGCTCACCAATTAATATGTCTTGTCTTGTTAGATGAATCAGTTCGCCTAATCGTAGGTGGCAGTCAAAACTCAGTAAAACCGCTAAACTCATTTCGGGCTTATTAGCCCGCCGCAAATAATAAGAAATACCCAATGCTAAGTCAAAAGGACATGGTGTCATATGCTGGCTGGGCCTCAACTTGGCCCAGCCGGAAAGCGCTCTGTGTGTAAGGAATAAGGACTTTGCTGTTTCCGGGAAGAGAATTTTAACTGCTGACACCACCTTGTTGACATGTCCCCGGCCATCCCGACCGGGGCTTCCAAACTCTAAATGTATATAATCTAATAGCAACTGGTCCAATTGATTCACTCCATATATAGCCTTACCTCTGCCCTTACAATACTGTAAGAACTGAAGCAAAGCTGCCTTGTACTCTCGCGCCGTTCGGGGCGTAAGACTTGCTAGCACCAGATCCACCTTAGGACCTTGACGGGGCATCTGCAGGGTTGTCTTCTGATGGGACCCATATGGGGTCCACCCTTATTCGTAATGCAACTGACAACGCTCCGATACGGCGGCTGGTGCGGAATAGCCTTAACGCTCCCGAACGACCTTTCTTGGTCATGTAGAATACAACTTGTGAATCAACTAGAACTGACACTTGACACTCCCTCATCTTACACTGTCTTCCCAACCATCGTAGCCCCATTAACATAGCCAGGCCCTCTAACACATTAATGTGCTTAGTGTAGGCCCACTTGATTTGACTGATAGTCTTCCATTTACAGTGCGGCAACTTGGTCGTGTAAGCGACAGCATCCAATTTATTCGAAAATATACTTGTTTGGCTTCGATGCCAATCTTGGTGTTCTGTGTACAGCGCAGCGCC
>JAULBU010060236.1:0-11638 GCA_032358235.1 Odonthalia washingtoniensis | reverse complement strand
GTCGCAGCGTCAAGCGACCATTTCAGCTTCGATACCAGCATCGAAATACTGTCACGCTACATTGCACTACACGGTGTCCTCAATTCTACGAATCCTACTACAACTACAGCTACTGTACTACAATTCGTATTAACACCCCCAACTACAACTTACCATAACTAGACTCTGCTGCCATTAAAAAATATATAACTATATTTGTTGTACGTTAGAAACTTATTTGTACATTTTTGGAAAAATACATATATGAAATCGGCCATTCAAAAATAAATAGATTTATCTGTACATTAGACTTGTTTGTATTTTCTTGGAAAACTGTATATTTGAAAATATGGTCTCTCTCCTTCTGATATAGCCCCCTCTACCTCTCTTACGTATATAGCCCTCTCTCCTCCTTCTTCTTTTCGACTCCCTTTCAAACAAACTCACAACCTCACATTGCATTTGTTAGAATATTACTCAAAATTTTGTTTTTTCATTTAATTATTAATTTTGATAGAATGATACCAAATTTAAAAATCAATTTATTAATTTATGGTGATCCGACACTTGACAATTGCAAAGAAAGAAAAACAAAAGTTGATTCTATTTAAACATCCGAAAAACAACATTGAAATATAAAAAATTGGCACGAAACAGAAAATAATCAAAAATTCCAAAACTTCTAATTGAAATGAAAGCTTTATAGTTTTTATAATGAAACATATTTTTTCATTAAAATAAAACAAAGAATATACGTTGGAAGTTTAGACCAGACGTTTTTCAGATCCCGACAAGATTAGCATTTGAATCGAAATATAGCAACTTTTGAACGTCGCAAAGAAGGCAGGCCCATAACAACAGAATATTGAATAGCATTTTAAAAACCATTGGGTACAACAAGGTATTTTCTGGATGCACTTTTAAGTACATACAGAAGAACGTCACCTTCATAATGTGATAAGTAGGATAGAAATAACGGTCACTTATTGAGAACATGACCAGAACTGTACGTAACTCATTTTTCAACCGTCTTACGCATTTTTTGCAAAGATATGGTGTTCATACAGGCATGCCATGAGGATTGAAATATTTCCGAGACCCAAAATGTGCAATTAGTTGTACGTTACCTGGATATTTCTATATGTAATGGAAAATTTCTGTTTAAATTGTCGGCCTTTTCAGAAACGGTCAACACAGTTAAAAATTGGCTCCGGTAAAATGTTAGCGTTTCTCCTTTTCAATCTATTTCGTTACTTTTATTTACAAATGAACTCATTGAATGATAGTGGATAGTGTTCATCAACCCACATAGTGAAAGGATCCAAAAACAAAAACTAATATCTTGTTCCCGTGGTCCCAGAGTTACAAAAAATACGACATCATTCAGGTAGTCCAGTTTTGGTTGGAGAAATTGGGAAATTAATAAGGAAAACGAATTCAAAACTGATTTAAAATTGCTCAGCTTGAGTAAGGTCAGAAATGTCTGTTCCATAGTTTCAATTGAATCGTTTTCTACAGTTTTTCAGGAAACACATTATGTAAAGGAAGTAGAAAAAACGTGGGGATAGCTGTTACCAGGTAGAGTAATGCGAGAAACACGATAGATGATGCAAACGACAGAGGATGACAGAGTAGTGAATGTGAGACTGGAACTAGACTGTAGACTGTAGACTGCAAAAGATGAACTTTACTATGAACTGACTAAACGATAAACTGTTTTCTATGTCAATTTTGTTAGAGCAGTAGAGTAGCACAGAGATCCTGATGTATATATATCAAGATACTATTCTGTGCATATCTGTATCTATCAATAAAGATTACGTGGATGCCTCTAAACGGAAACAAACCAGAAATTTCAGTAGCTAAATAGAAATCGTATAATATTTAAATGACAAGCAATTGCATGTTAAACATATATATTTCACATTATGTGCTACGAGAACATATAAAGTATTTGTAATTCTGGATATGAAATATTGTCCTGCTCAAGCTTTCTAGTTGATCTCTGTTGGGAGGCAATATTTGAGAGTTAAGTTCCTCAATACTGTTGTGATAAAAATTTCAGAGAAGATTCCGTGGCAATCTGCGAGAGCCTAACGCACATCACACATTGCTACGTTCGTACAATGTGTATCTGACTTCAATTTTCCTTAAATACATTACCTCATCTCCGAATGCTCTACCCTTTCTTGATCGGCATAGACTTAACGAATAAAGTAACCTGTTTTTGCAAGATTTTGCTGCTCTGTCTCTCATACGCATTATCGATCTACATTTCTAACCCTACTACTTCTATCTCCGTATTCTCAGTTCACCCACAGTTATGTGGTCCAAGCGAATAACACTCTCCCTACAAATTGACGACAATCACTCTATCTGTATTAACATAAATGACGACGTCGATATCGTCTCCAAAACCGATACACCTAATTCAAATCCAATCACAATTTACAAGGATGATGATATTCCGTCTTCAACCGAGATGACGTCACTAATGACATTACTGGTCCTGAAATTACTACCAATAATGAGGATGCAATCCGTCTGTATCTTTCATTCTCGAAAAGTGCAGAAAAAAAGTTGTTTTTCGCTTACCGAACTCACTCGAAAAATCATGTACGGTTTTATGCTTTTTTAGTGAATACTTTTCGGGAATCTTGTCAATAAAGTTTTGATAATTTCTAAATTTTTTAATATTGACTACACTATTACAGTAGTGGGTCACTCCTGAAAACACAAATACTCTAATTTGATTCGAAATTTGTGAAAAGTTTACACAATTTGTCTTGTGAAATTTATGGAATCGGTTATGACCCCGACACCTTAGCAGAGATTTGGTACATGAAGCAAACACTCAAATTCATACACGTGTCGACTAAGCATACATTTTTCGACACGAATCTTGAATAGTCGACAAGAACGTACAGTGTCATGATAGCCACAATTATTATTTCCTTGTTCAATCGCGAAGCATGGTCACTCATAAAATCACGTACCGTACCACGAACTATATTCCGACAAAATGATCCCGTCTCCTCCTAAAGAAAGGGATCGTCAGCATACCCCATTGCCGAGGATGGAATACGCCGTGAGGAAGACCGCGCTAAAGAAAAGATTCGCAGAGAGCACGATTCTAAAAGACAAGATAGACTAATGGAGATGATGATGATGGTATTTAATAGTAGTCAGAAAGATTCTTCTCCGGAATGTTGTCAATAATAGTACATTACGATTGCTGTATCGTCCGTTTTGTTTAGTGGTATTGAAATTCCTTCATTTTTACTGATGATATGATATTATTTTGTTATATCATCAGAAATGCTTTCTTCAGTAGACCAGAAGAATTAATTGCTTAAACTACCCAAATCCCCCCTCCAATCATAAAAAGCAACCGAAAAATATATAGATACAATCATGATCTTTCCTTCTTTATATGAAAATGGTATTGAAGTTGAAGAGGGAAAATGTGACAAAATGTGACACGACTTCTTCGTCAAAAAACGAGTTTGCTAACATCCGATTAATTTCTTCACTATCTCTCAAGAAGAAGCAACTTCTACTCTTCAATTCCCCCTTCCGACTATTCAAATTGGATAAAAACTCGCTGCGCATGACTATGAAATTGCCATAAAAAGGATGAAAAAGGCGGACATGGACGGTTGTTGCAGTGAACGGCGTGAGATTCGACGGTCCCGGTTTGTACGCCCTGCTACATTCAATTTGCTTATAAAGGTTAGAATGCGTCTTTTGCGATGATTGTACGCTATCACGACCAGCAGATTATTCGTCTCTGAACTCATTGATGGGACCCTTGATTTAAATCCAAGTTACTCCTACTAACGATCATTTCTCGGAGTACGAGTACGAGTACGAGTACGAGTACGAGTCCTGTACTGCAACGTGTAAGTAAATTTGCAATTGGACTATTTTATATGATACTGACTAAAAGCGTTACTTCGTTCCTGTTTTCTTTTCAGAACGAAAAGGCGTATCAAATCACAAATCTAAAAATATTTGGCATTTGGTGCAGTATTAAATTTGTGTTTTCAGGAATGACCCAGTACTATAATGTGATGTACAAACGACTTAAAAGTGTACATGTTACATTTATTTAATTTAATATTATTTTGAATATATTTGGAACCATTTTTTTCCAAAAACATTTCGGTGTTTTTGAGCTCGGGTCCCAAAATCGCCCTAAACATTATTGGAAAAATTCAAAAATATTCACATAATGACTGTAAATTTCGTCAAAATTGTGTGGAAAAATTTACGAAAAGTATTTTTTCTCCCGAAAACGTTTTGGAAACTACCGCAAAACGCTTTTGGGAAAAGTTTTTTATTTCGTTTGGGAATCGAAAGCGAAACGAATAAAATCTTTGGTCTAGCCTGTTCGAATAGCCTCCCTACCACCACACTAATGACAAAATAAGGATTGTTGGATGGCTGATCATGTCATTTTGTTCATCTTCATTCAATGCACAAGTTATACACAGTAATATAATCTACAATACCGTTAATATCCATACTAGAATTTTGTTTCACATTTTGTTTAAATCTTTCCCATTAAACTTCCTTCTGTTATCTTGGTACTCATACCAGATTTACAAACATTGATATTACCTAGGTATACCTAGGTAATACGAACGATTCACAGCTGTGAATACATGTATTAATTCACATATTGAGAAATTTCGTTCAATAAAATATAATGTTAATTGTAAAAATATACTACGAACTGATATTGTATAAATAAGTGATAATTCAGGTACTATTAATTATTTTCTTTGTTACATAATATTGATTATATACCAGTTATGATTTTTGAATGGAATCATCTTGAATTGAATTATTATTCTCTTCCTCTCTATTACAGACATATATCACACTTCCCTTGAATCTTTGCCCTCCACTCGGATTATCCATATCAATAACACGTACCAGTGTACGATAACTAGGATTGTCGTAACTCCGTGGTGATGGATAAGTCCGTTGAAATTCATCATTTCTAGATCTACGTGAATCATTTATAGTCACAGCTTCACTTCCAGTGTAATCGACATTGTTGACTGCATCAGTGTTGCAGGGTAATTCCACGGCATCACCTGAATCTAAACCTTCTTCTGAATGTGGAACACTTCTACGTTTACTCGACCGTAATTTACTTAATGATAAGCGAACTGCTACATGACCAGACAATGACATTTCCACTTCATATCCACTGTCTGAATCATGATCAACTAGTAAATCAATTGATTTAGTTTCCTATATTTTCAGTAGTAGATTCTTGATATAAGATATCCTTTTGTTAGAGATGAATTGGAATAAAAAGTAAAGATTGGGATGAGTGAAATAAAAATGTGATTTACTTACCTACCAGCCTGGTATATGAGATGACGGTGGTAATGGTAATGTAAAATTGGTAATAGTACTGTGATGATTAAGAATGAAACGTCTCTAATGGATACTAAGAAGATGACATATTTACAAATGAATGTTGACGATGACGGTGATGTGGTGAAGATTCCAGTTGAAAGTTAAATTATGCAACTGACTTCTCTATTACATATATACACCACTCCTCCGTGCTATCATTGTACTGCACTGTAAGTATCCAAAATCAAGCAGACGTGCCGGTGTGAGATAAAGAGAATTGTCATAACTCCATGGTGATGGATATGTTCGTTGTGGTCTATCATTTGTAAACCTATCTGAATAATTTATATGTATGACTGCACTTCCACGGTACTACCCCAGTAGTCGACATAATTTACTGAAGCAGAGAAATTCTATGGAATCATTTCAATCCAAACTTATTTCACTGTATGCTACAGTTTTTTGAACGTAGTGGTGGAATAAATTGTTTTCATAGATACGGTAACATTTATTCAACTTTTGCAAAACCATTAGAATCTAGTGGTGAAATAACTATTAATCCAATGGGTTGTAACTAGTACTATAACTTTCTTTTTTTGAACCAGTGTGTTCAAAGATACCATACCATTGCACACATGAATTCTGTTGGGTAAATAATCAATACAACAAAACATTACAATGGTACTGTACCGATAAGTTTTTCTCAGGAAGTCTGGTTTTTATAGGTACGTCACCTCTAGTTCTCTAGAAAGTTATTGATGCCGTATAACGGATTCAATTAATGCCAAAGGTACTTTACGTGTAAAGAAATGGAAAATTTATAAGTTTGATGGGCACTGAACCAATAATATTATAGATAACATACTATTGATTTAATGATTTTCTCAATGGTACGGTACCGATACACCATTTAAACCTATAGCGGTTTCGTACTAATAAACTATTAGAAAAGACATGATTTCAATGGGTAGCGTACCATTCCTCTCATAAGTACTGTCATAGGTACCATAACTTTGCAATGTTGCAATGAAATTTTAATGATCACGTGTATGAGAAATCGATAGAATGTAATGGCCAGGTTCTAGTAATATATTAAGTATTTCGCTGGTAGGATACCAGTAGAAAGAGATGGTACTGTGACAGTGCTATGTACTGGTATACTACGTTCATTTTAATGTTGTTTTTAGTGCTACTATCAAAGTATTACCGTACTTGTGAATTTAATGACTTCATAACGTTAATCCTTCATAAATTATAGGTTCAATACTGTTACAACTAGCTTAAATATGTACATCTGTACGGCTGGTGATATTTTTTCTTGTGTATACATCGCCCTTTATGTGGTGGGTATCCGTCCATTCTACTTATTAAGTTGTAAAAAACTCCTCTCAACATGCTTTCGCTATGAATCTCTGCCATATTTTGTAATGAAACTTTGCAACGATTATTGCAGGCGTGAATGAGAGCAACCAGGTGCACAACTTCATGAGCCCTCAATAAGAGCACGCTTTTGGAAGGAACCTTGTGATTTCCTTTTATCTCTCCCATTCTGTGAATAAAGATCCCGACATCCTCTTATCCACACTTGACGATCGATCCAATGACGAACACCTCCAAACATCCAGTACCATTCGATGTTCTTTAAAAAATGTCAACATCAATTCCAGTATCTCCAAATAAAACGGACAGGGCGTTTCCAATCCAAACATTCTTAAATCCTCAGCTCCTTCTACGCCTACCCAGATTGTCTACATCAACATACCGTGGATGTTCGAACGAATTTATGTCTTGGAGGAGAGGAAAATTGCATTTAAATTCGTTTGATCTTGTTTTGAACATGAAAGATTGGTCGTTACTCACAGTTTTGTCGGTAGCCTCCAATCCATGACGTGTTTCTCATGATACTGTCATCTTGGTGCACGACATTAACTCTGACGTGACTGGTTCTTGCAATTCTGTCTATAGCTTATCACGGAAGGGTTAAAGTAGATCATGTACTCCAGTAAATTTGTTCGTCACTGGTAATGAGGCAGTTCGTAGGAATAGACGCCGTAATCCAAATTTTGCACAGTTCCGAGCTTCCTCACTGCCGTATTCCGAGCACTTGTACAGCACTGATACTCTCGCTATCCATTCTTTACCGAATGATTTGTCCATAGCCGTTATGTGTGATTTACCATGAGTGTTCGATTACAACCAGCTATTCCCACAGTGGTGGGACATTTCCAATTCCAACTCGGAACAAATCCGGGCATGACCTAAACCGGGATTGTATGTGCACAAAGTTCGATTATGCGATGGCCGTTCGACACATCCAAAATATTTGCGGCTGCCCCGAACTTTCTGGCGCATGTGTTAGCCGACTTGACGAAGTCGGCAGAAGTCTTCATTAATTCTCTATTTTTGTTTTGTTCCCGAGCTCAGTTAATGTCTTCATTAACATCCGTTCCGACAGACGGCCACCAAAATAGTTTTGAAAGGAGTCTATAAAGTTTTGTTGGAATCAAGAAACGCTCATCGCCACCATTATTTCGAACTTGCATCAATACCGTAGCTGCTCACAATACAGTGTTGTACAAGGTACACATACTCATATTGTTGAGCCCGTTGTATACTTCCGTTTTTTGTTCCAGCGCATTATATTTCCATCTGTATGAAGGCCATTACTGGCCGCAGAATCTATAGTAAACAGTTTTACACGTTTTTGTTCTAAGTCGTTCGGTATAGCTTCAAATCACAACCTTATTACATTTTTATGACGCCCGTCAAAAGATTCTCTGGTGCTGCGGATGTATTCAAACATGAACCTAACAAGAGGTCATTGACTTGGACACCTTAGTTCGTATTTTGAACAGCATATTTCATTTCGACCAAGCCGTGAGACAAATAGACATTTGGAGATGTGCATACCTCCTCTTCTGTTGAAGTTTTCATCCCCAACTCTATCCGCATTCGCTTTGAAATGCCGTGTTCTCGAATGGCGTCCAGCCTCTCTTCAAATCTACAGTAGGCCAATCTTCTGATATGCATCTCTGTGGTATAAATGCTAGGGAGATCGCTCCCCCTTATTATTCCTGATGGTACACATTGCACAGAATGCGTCAACTGTATGACCCATGACGTCTGAAACCGAATATATTTCTGAGTAGTCCCCAAAGAATGATACGGATCCATTCCCTATACTTAATACACAGCTGCTTCCGCAACATCATCGATTAAATCTCGCTGTACTGTGTTAGCGAGGTGTACGTCCGGCACAATCGAGAGAATTCTTACTGCTGTTGGAGAACGTCGTTCTTCTTGTGACAAGTTGAGAGGCATCACGTAGAACCCTTAGACAGACTTTGTGTTCGATAGAGATTTATGCTGTTTGAATCCGTCTGAACCCAAAGCCATTCTGTATACCAGAAAAGAACAGCCACCATCCAGCACACCTTTGTTGAGACGTCTGTTGTTAAGTTAAAAAACGGAGATCGAACATGAGTGCGGGCGCAAAATTGGCACTCCCGTCACAGCGGTGTGCACCTTGTAATGTAAAGCATGGTCTGTTTTCTCGTTTTTGGCATCTATCCAAATAAGATGTTCAGAAGATGTAGCAGGTTCCACATCAGCAAAAGACCCAAAAAGGACGAATACGGTGTATGAGGTGGCACGCTGTTGGTACTTGTAAAATAAAAACCCAAACGTCACCAGATTTAACTACAATTTCCCTCCCGTTTCTGAGATGTCTATTACAGATACTCCATCCATTTATAAAATTGTCTTTTCCCTCGGAAAACTTTCGTGGTATCCACCTAATAAGTCGGATTTGTTCGTATGCAGTCTTCTCGTTCTCAGAACTTCTTATACATTCAATTTCAGAGCCTACAATATTTGTTGAATGGACGGAGTCCGTATTTCTTGTACTCTTCACACACCCCGGCTCGCCTACCGTTCCTGTTATCAAGACGCAACCAAAGTGCGGTCCATGACAAGGATCTTCGTGTAATATCCAGCCTAATTTCTCAATATAAATGCCGTTGATCCTCTGTGGACTCAAACTTTTTGGTATATCAATCCAATCCCCAGTCTTGAAGAGAAAATGGAATTTTTGTCGTGTAGCCATAATGACACTCCCTTCAATGCTCGCTGTCTTTCTTGTCCGATTGGAGTATTTTCTATGCTCATGAAATGTGGTACACCTCGCTTCGGATGTTCATACATATCTGCATATAGCGGATAAGTGCAAAAATCCAACTTTGTCCACTCTAAGGGCGAAAAATGCGAGCACAATTATTTGAGTCATTACCTACGTCATTTAATGTCTCCACGAGTCTACCACTTCTTCTAATAGGTCGAGCATGCGGTATATCCGTTATGAGACTTAATTAGCTTTGGGAAAACGATATGTGCATGTCTTGCCAGCGTGCTAAGCACGATCTTATAGGTTGGTATGTGCATATTTCCTCTACTGTGCTCCAGTGCATCTCTAAGTAGACCATACTGCTCTGCGTTCAAAGATACATTGCCTGTCATGGCTAAATATGAAAATATATTGTTCCAGGAGACTAGATTGTTCATCCGTCTTCGTAACAACTTTGCAACAGCTTCAGTATCATTGGATTACCCCTCATTTTGAATAGAAAGTGTCATTACTTCCTCTAATTCTCACTGCTCATATTCCTCGCTACTTAATTCGTGTTCAAACGCCACATCACCATTGTTTGTTTCACGATCGTGTTCGGGACCTGTCAGAAATGCACTGATCATTATGTTCGTACTCTACGATCCTGTTCATAGAATTGGTGATGGAATAATGTACTTGGTTCACATCAATGTTTTCTTGCAAGATGGAAGAGACATCCTGATCAGGATCGTCACTATTTGTTAGCGCGTTCAAATCGTTGAATTGTGAGTTTAATTTTTGTCGAAGCTCGTTCCATTTTCCATCTGCTCTCCTTCTCTTATTTGGGGGTAGATTCGGCTCCTCAAGTGCTAATCGGAAGCTTGCGCTTGTGTTTACAAAACTGGAGTAGTGTTGTGTGTGGTGACTGCGCTTGCGCGTTGTGTCCGTCTGTGTTTCCGGAGCTGAATACCTACATTCAGGAGGCGTAGTTTTGGGGTGGATGTGACATCTACTAGGCCATGCGAATTTTGGGGGTCCGCGTAGGTTGCATACAGAAAACTACAGTGTTTGAATGGTTACGGATGGCAACTGAAGAAAAAATCTAAACAATTTGAAGATAAAATGTATGTGGCATCAACTGTGGCATACAGATACTGTATGTTCTAATGTATGAGGCATAGAAATTTACTTGCTAACGGCGCAGAATAAATGGATGAAATAGTCCGGGCCAATATACATTGTGTGAAAAATCATAGGAATGTATCATTGAAAATTTCTTTCATACACAGGAGATTTTTTTCTATGTAATCTAGGCTCGTAACTACACATTGTGTATGAGACGTTGAATGAATACTTCATATAATACTGCGAAAAGTATAGTTTGTAATGTAAGTCACATTGACTCTTACATTCATGTGCTGAATGTTTGAGTGAATGTGTACTACATTAATTCATTCATATTCCGTATGCAATCGACAATGGTTCATCCGTTTAACATTCATTTCATGAATGAAAAGTGGATGGTTATTGCGATTTCTGATGTATATATATGTTATATGTAGGAATGATATGATGGCATATGGGAATGATATATAAAATAATTGCAATATACATTGCAATACATGTCTACCAATTATGGTATAAACGATATTAATATTTTTATTATTTGTGATATCATGCGATAATTGAAAATTTTGACAAAAATAAAATAAAAGCGCAATAACGGAAAAATGTAATAATAAAAAACGTGATAGAGATAGAGCTATAAAAAATTGTATACAACATAGAAAGGTGAAAAGAAGTAGAAACTATGTGGTAAAAGAAGAATGAGAACAACCATAAGCAACAACAAAGAAATGCACCCAATAAGTACATATTAATGTATCATGTATATACAATCAAAATAAATCTGTTTTTTGGATCATATCCATTCTTTCACTGTGAACATGTAAACCATATTGAACTGCATACATATGAAAATGGAATTAATAAATATAAAGAATATAACAAAAGTTGGTAAATTGAATATGACAAGGTCATGGCATGGGAATTAGAGGATGAAACCAGAAACGGAAGAGGAATGAAGACATACCTATTTACCATTTACCTGAACCAGGGTAGTTGAAGATGAGAAGCAACCTGTAAACGAAAATCAGAAGAGGAAGTGAAGGTAAAGGA
>JAULBU010060225.1:0-11640 GCA_032358235.1 Odonthalia washingtoniensis | reverse complement strand
CTTGGCACAGCCTCATGTACCCATTGTTGCTGATAAAACGCAGCATGCCGTTCTTCTTCCGGATTCCGTCCCGTGCTTCCCCCCAATACTTTGAGATCTCTCGTCTGGCTGAGAATAAGATGATTAATGAATTGCACAGGGTTTGCACAAAATCCTTCGAAAAATTCCCGTCTCTTCTTGTGATGTGCAATTTTCTCCAGTGCATGTAAATGTCTTTCATTCAACGCTTCAAATTCACTTGAATGCGAAAGTGATAACCCAAACACACCTGCTTTTCGTGCGGATTCAATAATTGACATATCAGCAACATTGACATGAATATCATAACAATCTTGATTGTCTACTACATCACCTGAAAGTCGTATTTCATACTCGATTTTCAGAGGTTCCGAAGGTCCCATGTGATTCTTCATCAGTGCGAATAAACTCTGTGCCTTTACAGCTTCTAAATGAGCATTCGCAGGACCTAGTAAAGTTTTCAGACCGGCATCTAAACGGACAGCAGCCCGGTTATCCACGTATTGTAAACGATGTTTTTTCACATATTGCCAAATTGATGAAAATACACCTAATTTCGTCTCATATTGTGTGCCGATCAGACGCGCAAGTTCCGTAGACAGATGGAACCGTGTTGGTTTGTGATCCACAAATAAGAAAATTTTCGCAAGAAATTCTTGTGAACCTGCTCGTGAGATTTCAAACCCGTCCGACGCACTCTCGCGTTCCGTTCTCTTCCATTCAATCACATTATTCGTCGGATAGACTTCCTTGTCGAGTTCGACTACGATACGACTGAAGATGTCCGAGCACCTTGGCTCAGCACCTGTTATCACGCTCAGCTGCGATTGTTGTTGCTGAACATCTGCTGAATTCGTCCCATTCGCAGCCCCTTGAAATTGACCACCCGCACCAGACACGTTTCCGGATGCACCAGACTGACCTCCAGCTGTTCCACTACCACCCTGTATATTACCTCCGTTGCCAACAAATGCTGGGGGTACAGTATCCGAAGTTCCTGTATCGCCTTTTGGTAGAAGCTTTCCTTGAATACGCAATGACCATGAAGCGACATCATCTGAAGTGACACCTTCTGTTCCAGGTTGAGAACGGTATGTATTAAAAATGTACAGTCTGAAAATTCTAGATTCGGAATACCTATCCGCCTTGAGAACTTCTCGAATCGCTTGTTGTTTACGCATGATCGCTAAGTCGAGCTGCTCTTCCAATTCAACAAGTCGTTTGAATGATGCTGATTCCTGCATGAGATCGAGTGCTGATTTACGCGCCGATTCAACGTTAATTGACTGTGATGTACCACGTTTCCGTGCATGGTCAGCAGAATTATTAGGGGCTAGGGAGGCACGGCTCCGCTTGCGACGGTCGGATGACATTGACAGAAATTCTGAGGCGGCTTTGTTGATGTCATTTTCACTTAGCGTGGCTTGCGCGGGGGGAATTGAAGTCGTATTCATTTCGTTTTATTTTCTGTTGAAGTAGTATATTCAGTTGATTATTTCGGGCAGTGGACTGGCGGCGACTAATGCTGTTGATGAATGACTAAGGAAGTAGGATGCCTTCGTAGTAACTTAGCGTCGGTTGTGAGTATGTCGGGAAATACGGCCTTGGTCGATTACCTCTGGCTGCTGGATCTGTTCCACCACATATGTTTGGAGAGCAATCAGGAGCCCGCCAAATATGAAAAATACCACAAAACTAAACAAACTGACTAAATAATTACACGTGGCAAAACAGAATGACTATAAATAGAGTGGGGCAACATAGTAAACTGTAAATAATTTTTTTGCTTACACATCCAGATCCTCACTCTTTCATTTCCATTTTTTGACCCAAACATCCTAAAAATGTTGCGCTGTTACCCGCGTCTTTGAACTTTGACTCCTCGTCAACGCCCGCCAAAACTCACCTCTTAGACGCGAAGCGAGAATCGTCACGACCTTCTTCCTCCTTTTTCGTCCACGCAACAGCGATCTCGCATTGGTATAGCCCCTCATCCTTTATCCCTTTCTTTTGACATGGCGGACAGTTACTTCAATTCAGCGAACGGCTATGATGGTGCAGATGCAGAGATGAACGACGAGGTACCAACCAAAGTGAAGGGAGATGCTCCTTTCGAGTTTCAGGACATTGACGAAAACGATGAAGGTCCTATATCAGAGGAGGATGCTTGGACTGTTATTGCTGCCCATTTTCAAGAGCGAGGTCTCGTCGGACAGCAACTCGACTCCTTCGACAATTTCATGACTTCCACTATGCAGGTGCGTTTCTATTTATCTTTCTCTCTGTTTTTTCTTGCGAACTTGCACACCGTCCAAGCTCCCCTGTTCTTCCGCTAATCTTTCTCGTTCAAATAGTCCGTCAGTTGTAAATTTCGGTCATTTCAGCATGTGCTATTCGTGTGTGCAATTGCGTTATGCTTATGCGCCCGATGCGGGAATTGGTCAGTTCGCTAACTTTTCCTGATTTATGTGTTATCATGTCCTTCAAATTGATAGGATTTGTTGGAACAAATGCAAGATGTCGAAATCATTTTTGAAGACCAACATTTGCCAGGTGTAGAATCCAATGACGATGAAGTGAAAAAACTTGTTATTGAATTTCGTCAACTGCGTATCGGTCGCGTGACATTCACGGAATCGAACGGTGAGATGGAATTTCTGTACCCGAATCAAGCTCGTCTTCGAAGTCTGACATATGCTGCACCATTATACTGTGAAGTTTCGAAATCTATCATCGCAATCAACAATGAAACCAACGAGATGCGTATACTGGAGGAAGACAACAACAACAGTGAGCCTGTATTCCTGGGTAAGATTCCTATCATGTTGCGTTCAAAATATTGCATGCTTGAACGTGCGTTAAACTCGGATGAGTCGGATGTGTCCCTCAATCGAATGGGTGAGTGTCATGTTGACCAAGGTGGGTATTTCATCATCAATGGGTCGGAAAAGGTCATGCTTGCACAGGAACGTATGTCGGGCAATAATGTGTATGTGTTTAAGCGTGGTCCGAAAGAGAAGCATTCACATTACGCGGAAGTTCGATCTGTTGCAGAGAAAAGTAATCGAATGCCTACTGCTGTCGAGGTGCTTTATAATACGCGTGGTGGAAAGGTTAGTCGTGGTGGTGTGATTCAGCCGGTGATTGAATGTCGGTTGCCTAACGTTAAGGTAGAGATCCCGATCGTGATCGTATTTCGCGCGTTGGGGTGTACCAATGACAAAGAAGTTATGAGTCATGTATGTTATGATTTCGGGGATGAAGAATTGATGACATTGGTTGTACCATCTATTCAGGACGCAGATGTCATTCATACGGAGGAGGTTGCACTAGATTATATTGGAAAAAGAGCTGTTCAATCCGCGTCCAGCAAAGAGGCGCGTATTAAATATGCGAGGGAAATTTTGCAACTGGATTTCTTGCCTCATATCAGTACGGAGCCGGGGCATTTCATCAAAAAGGCGTATTATCTGGGTTATATGGTGAATAAACTGTTGCAGGTTGTTTTGGAGAGACAGGAACCCGACGACCGTGATCATTTCGGAAATAAGCGGTTGGATCTTGCTGGACCATTATTGGCTGGTTTATTTCGGCAACAGTTGTTGAAAATGATGCGTGACGTGAGAACAAATGCGAAAAATTTGATGGCGGATGACAAGCCGATAGAATTTGCTAGTATTATCAAGCCGTCTATCATTACGAACGGATTGAAGTACGCACTAGCGACTGGGAATTGGCTGAGTGGGTCAGGAACACCGTCGAAGACAGGGGTGTCTCAGGTGTTAAATCGACTGACATTTGCGTCAGCACTGTCGCATTTGCGACGGCTAAACTCTCCGATTGGCCGCGAAGGGAAACTGGCTAAGCCACGTCAGTTGCATAACACGCATTGGGGCATGGTATGCCCCGCCGAAACACCAGAGGGACAGGCATGTGGACTGGTAAAAAATTTGGCGTTGATGTCTTATGTGTCCGTTGGAACGACTACAGACCCGGTCACGATGTTTCTCGGAGATTGGAGTGTTCATTACCTGGAGGAGATTTCCCCAGGGCAGGTCGCGCAGGCAACTAAGGTCTTTGTGAACGGGGCGTGGGTTGGGATTCATTACCAGGCATCTGGATTGTGTCAGACGCTACGGTCATTACGACGGAAAGGTGACATTCACTTTGAGGTATCGATTGTAATGGACAGACGGAAGAACGAACTGAGAATATATACGGATGCGGGTCGTATTTGTCGACCATTGTTCCCTGTCGCCAGACCCGGGGAAGACGAGACTCAAGACTTGATCAAGCCCCAATTGAGAATTCGAAAAAATCATGTGGAACGTATTGGAAAGAATTATATGGAATATGACGGTGTTGAAGCTTCGGTCAAACCATTTGGATTTTCTGCGTTGGTGAAGAATGGGCTGGTAGAATACCTAGACACGGACGAGGAGGAAACAATTATCATTGCGATGCGAATGAGCGATATCGACCGAGAACAACAACAGGCAGTCTATACACATTGTGAAATTCATCCAGCGATGATTCTAGGTGTTTGCTCTTCGATTATTCCATTCCCAGATCACAACCAAAGTCCACGTAATACATATCAGTCTGCTATGGGTAAGCAGGCGATGGGTGTTTACGTGACCAACTACAGTCTTCGAATGGATACTCAAGCACATGTTCTATTCTACCCGCAGAAACCTTTGGTGACAACGCGTGCAATGCAACATCTCAAGTTTAGGTCACTACCTTCTGGTATCAATGCGTGCGTTGCGATAGCGTGTTACTCTGGGTATAATCAGGAAGATTCCGTGATTATGTCACAGGCTGCTATTGACCGTGGTCTGTTCCGATCGTATTACTTTAGGAGTTTCCGTGATCAGGAAAACAGACCACTGGCTGGTGTAAGGGAAAAGTTTGAAATTCCTCAACGAAAGGAGTGCGTAGGTATGAAGCCCGGAACGTATGAATACCTTGATGATGATGGGCTGGTATGCGAAGGCGTGAAGGTGACGGGAAGTTGTATTCTTATCGGAAAGACACAGCCATTGGAGATGCCTCCTAAGGATGAAAATGATGGAGAAGCCATGCCATCCAAGGCATCACTCGCTGGGGCAAAGACGAAGAAAGATTTATCTATCGGTGCGAAAACGACAGAAAATGGAGTGGTGGATAAGGTTATGCTAGCGATGAATGAAGATGGATCGCGGTTTGTGAAGGTGAGGATCCGGTCGGTGCGTATTCCACAAATTGGTGACAAGTTTTCGTCAAGGCATGGGCAAAAGGGTACCGTTGGTATCACATACAGGCAGGAGGACATGCCGTTCACAGCAGAGGGAATCATCCCAGATATCATTGTGAACCCTCATGCCATTCCGTCTCGTATGACTATTGGACAGCTGATTGAATGTCTTCTTGGCAAAGTTTCTGCGATTAAGGGAACGGAGGGTGATGCCACACCGTTCACGAGTGTGACTGTTGAAGATATTGCGAAACGGTTGCTGGAAGCTGGGTACCAACCTCATGGGTGGGAGTTAATGCATAACGGGCATACGGTAAGGCCGTTGGAGGCCCAGGTTTTCATGGGACCGACGTATTACCAGAGGCTGAAACATATGGTTGACGATAAGATTCATTCAAGAGCGAATGGACCAGTGACTTTACTGACACATCAACCGCTGGAAGGAAGAGCCAGAGGTGGTGGATTGAGGTTTGGAGAAATGGAACGTGATTGTTTGATCTCTCATGGTGGCGCCAACTTTATTCAGGAACGTTTGATGGACATGAGTGATAAGTCGAGAGTGCATTTGTGTGACTTCTGTGGATTGATTGCTGTTGCTGACCTGAGAAGGAATGTGTTCCATTGTCGGGGATGTAACAATAAGACGGAAGTGAGTCAAATATTCATTCCATACGCTTGTAAATTGCTCTTCCAGGAATTGATGGCGATGTCGGTCGCGCCCAGGATTATGGTGAAGAAGGAATCGGTTACTGGTAGGTAGGGTGTAGAAGAAGACAAAACACATCACAAGTCATTTTGCTGTTCCGAAATAATAATAGTAAAGAAGTAAAAACTATAGTTTTGTCTTTTTTAATAAATTCGAATTAAAATTCGAATTTATTTTGAAAAAACAATACACGTGTATGTTCTGTAGAATGAATACAGTGATGTTTCGGATACACAGATCAATATGATTGGCGTCGAAAGATTGTGTTTCTATTCCTTCCGTCCCACTTTCGTTGCCTCCCTGGACGTCAAAACAAACAAAGAGAGAAACTTCAACAACCCATGTTGGGACGAGGCGACTGTTGAGATGGAACCAGATAGTGACGGAAACGTGGGTGGCCGAATAGTAAAATTGGCTGTGTCTCAGTTCGCGTGTACGAATGATGTTGCTAAAAATATCAATCATGCGGAAAATTCGGTGAAAGAGGCTTCGTGTCTTGGGGCGAACGTGATTCTGCTGCAAGAATTATTCTCAAGTCGATATTTTCCCATCGATCAGGTTGACTGCGCGGACTTGGCCATTAGCCAGAATGAACCCAATTTTATCTCTCGTTTTCAAACGCTCGCTAAAGAACTCAAAGTGGTATTGCCTATCAGCTTCTTTGAACGATGCAAGTAAGTTTTTTTTTGCATGTGTTTCCACCTCAATTCATCGGGCATCATATTATAACGAAAGCAAGTAAATAACTGGTTTTCCAACTCCTTTTATTCCTAATTTTCTTTTCTGAATAGCAATGTATTCTATAATTCTGTTGTGATGATTGATGCGGATGGTAAAAACCTGGGAACATACCGCAAATCACATATCCCTGACGGTCCAGGATATCAGGAAAAATTTTACTTCACTCCCGGCCACACAGGTTTTAAAGTATTCAACACGAAGTTCGCCAAGATTGGGGTTGGTATATGCTGGGATCAATGGTTCCCTGAATGTGCTCGATGCATGGTGTTGAACGGTGCTGAGATGTTGTTGTACCCGACAGCCATTGGAAGCGAACCGCACGACATGGGAATTCATTCAGAACCTCACTGGCGTCGATGCATGCAAGGGCATGCAGCTGCCAACATGGTTCCTGTTGCAGCAGCTAACCGAGTAGGTACTGAGCGTTCCAGTGTGTTGAATAATGATCATAATATTACATTTTATGGATCGTCGTTCATATGTGATCATTTTGGGGAGGTTCTTAGTCGTGCTGGTGATGCAACTGATGAAGTTATCATCGCCAAGTTTGATTTGGAAGTGATGAAAAAGGAACGTGTTGAATGGGGACTGTTCAGAGATCGAAGACCAGACCTTTACGGGGCCATTACAACGTTTGATGGGCAAGAACAAGTGCGTCGTGCGGGATCTTAAAATTGGATTGTCATTATTGAATCATGTTGTGACCATCTTGGATCAATATAGTTTGGTTCTTTGCTGAAATCAAAATAGAAATCAAACAAAAAAGAAACCATTTCATGAATTTATGAAAAGTCATGAAGTCGTATAGCCAACCAGCCTGGTCGTTTGAGAATGTTTACACAACACTGTGTAAAGATCATTCATAACAGACCAATAATTGTGCATTTATTGCATTAAAAAACCACAAACCGGCCAGATTTATCTACTTTCCAAGCAAGTTTCCATCAATAATAAACGGCAATTAAAAAAACTTTTAAAAAAAAAAGGGTACTCAAAAATATATATATATATCTGAATGGTCAATGAACAAGGTAAATAAATTATAAATTACCTTGTTCATTGACCATGTCTAAATCACCTTGAGCATTGACCATGTCATAACAAAGCCCCAACCATCGCTGTTAAGCCCCTTCGGCTCGATTGATATATATTCCCCCTATCATCGCCACAACCAATTACCTTCAAGACCAACGCCGACATGAGTAATCCGTCAAACTCCGTTTCCGGATTTTTGGACAAAAATGGCTTAATCGGGCTCGCGACGCAACTCCGTAGATTACACGGCAACCTACTTTCTAAATATGGACAGGCAGTTCCATCAGTCCCTGAGCTCGCCGTAGCTCTCTATTGTCACATGGAACAATCTGATGAAAAACGCCTACACGAACAAGAAACATCATTCAGCCTTGCTTCACCATCGCAATCACCATCATCATCGTTCGACGCTACGCCATCCACACTCAGACGTGACGATCTTATTCGCTACCTCAAAATTGCAAACGCTGCATACGGTAAAGATTCATATGAATTAAAGCGTAATGTTCAACGTCTTACAATTGATATCTCCAATTTTAATCCATCTCCCGTTATCACTCATTGCGCCACATCTGGCACTTATTTACCTGCATACTTTCTCGTCTTCGACGACGTGACACAAACACTCATACTAAGTATACGCGGTTCACAAGAGTTTGGTGATCTGGTCACAGATCTCATGGCAGATCGTGTTGAATTTCTGGATGGTCGACAAGCACATCGAGGTGTTGCAGAATCTGCACGAAATTTACATAAGATGCTACGTCCAAAACTGGTAGTTGAACTCACGAAAAGAAATCCAAGAGGAGGTCTCGTCGTCACTGGCCATTCACTAGGAGCAGCTACAGGTGCAGCCTTAACATTATTACTGCGCCGTAATAATCCTTTCAGTGTTGAATCTGCAGCAGCAACGTATCATTTTCGTCGAACGAAATGTTATTCATTCGCTCCACCACCATTCTTAACAGCCCCATCCATGTACAGAACTGCCGCTGATGAAGATAATAGAGGGATTATATGTTTGGTGAATGGATATGATGCTGTCCCGAGACTAAGTTTGAAATCAGTCCATTGTTTGGTTAACACACTCGCTACATTGGATTACTCACCAACTGTTCAAGGTGTGACGGAACGCACAACACAATCTATTGCAGAATGCTTTGTACCAAAAGAAGAGGCTAACGCCATTGCGAAACGCGTATCACAAATTGCCGTACAGGCCGATGCGGTGCTTCTATCGCGTGTTGCTAGAGAGACGGCGACGGCGGTATCCTCTACTAGTTCCAATTGGTCATTTTTATCGGATGTCATTCATTCGGCGACACATTGGATGGGACACGGTGTTGAACAGCATACGATGAGAGTGAGGAGCATTAATGAAAATAATGAAAGTGCCGGCTCTCGTGGTGTGAATGATGTTAGTGGCCGTGGTTCGGGAGAAAATGAAAGTCGTGAAGATGGTGTGAACGACTTGGAGGAGGAGGAGGAAATGGTGCTTGTCGGTGACATCTGGCATGTTGATCGGGATTTCTCAAAACCGGAAGCAGAAAGAAATTATTTTGCAATTGGTGAAGAACAGCATCGATTCCCAAGAAGTCGACTGGTTAAACGAGATGCTAGTTTTTTCAAAGATATTGCAATGTGCACGTGGATGATATACGATCATTATCCTCGAAACATGTTACCTCGTATACTTAGTTTGACAAGCTGATTTGCCAAAGATCAGACGTGCTCAGAAACTGACTTGGGAGATATATAAGTATATGTATATATGATGCAGACGTTTTATGTACTTTTTTGAGTAAACTTTCGACCTTTATGAGTGTCCCGAGCAGTATCATACGGCAATCAATAACCTGAGTATCTATCGCGCTCGCTCCTATCACGCTTCTCACTTGTTAAGGCAGTCTGTTAACTAGGAAATAAATTGGATGTAATATAATTATAGAAAAACAAGAAGGTGCAACATGTTATGTTGGACCTAGTTGTTATTTTACAACGAAGTAATAACCACGGTTATTTAATGCATCACGCTATTCAAGTAGAATGAGTCAACATTCTAAAAGGCGTCTTTCCTCTTGGCTAAGTCGTAGTTCTGTCGCATTGATTGCCATTCTTCTTTACACCTCATCCCTTGTGACAAATTTTAAAAAGGGGAGCAAATGATAGATATCTTGAAGTATTTATTTCTTTCTTTCAACCATTAAAATTCGTTATCGTTTCCAAGTTAGAATAGGGCTTCAGTCTAAATGAGAGCACGTCCATCTGCTTAAGTTAACTAAACGTTCAGACAATGGGTGAACATTTCGCAGGGCCTAGCTCAACCGTTGTTTCTCTCGCTCAGTCTTCGGTATCGCGTCAGGACATCTTCCACAAATAGACAGTTGTACGATTCCACGATGCACGCTGTCCATCGTGGTGAACTGTGCTTCTTTCCGACTTATCCTTCAGAAATTACCGATTTCAGTCCCTGTTCAACTTTCTCGTTCTCTCTCCTCAATCATACGGATCGAAATAGTCACCTTCAAACACCGAGCTCCACATGAAATCATCACAACTCACTACAACCATGAACGCCAATTTTTTACTTGCCAACGCTACGCTCGGAGCAAATCAAAAATCCCTAGCCTTCCTTTAATTTTTTGTTCAACACGATCCGCATGAAATGCAGAACGCTCATCACAAACCCGACGCCCACCACGACGCAAATAACGCCCGTCCGTGCCCTTACGTTTCTCGCCTTCGCCACAGCAGCTTGCATTTGAACAACAGTCACCCTCATTTCTCTCAATCGCCTCAGCTCCGACGCACGGTCTTTATACACAACGGCTACTCTTCCATCCAGTTTCACACCCTCTATTCCATTCACAAACTCTCTCACTCTTTTCAAATCCTCCCTTTCCAATATTCGTTCCCCATCCTCATTTTCATCAACGAAAGGTAACATCAATAACCGTCTAGTTTCAAACACATTACAAAGTTGCTCTTTCATCACTCCTCCCCCTCCTCCTCCGTCACTAACATTTACCATAACTGCCCCATCACACTTATTCACAATCACCGCATCGGCCACGCCGCTCTCACCATCAAATTCACGTATTCTTAAGGCATCTCTCACACTCGTCATTGTTTGCAAATCTTCCTGTCTAGGCCGCCCTCCAGACGAAAGCGTCACAATGAATAGAACAACTACATGCTGCCGAAGACTCCATCCCTTGTTCACAGCTGCTGAAATCTGTTCTGCGCATTCATGACCACGCTCCATGTCCGCCAATCCAGGGGTGTCGGCATAGTCAATTTCACCTACAGTTACTACTTTCGTTCTTCGAGTGAGTCCGTGTCCGATACTTACACCACTCTCAAAGTGCTTGCCACCAGTCATTTCGTTCATCACAAAACTCTTGCCGCATCCCGGATTACCAACGACAATTACCCGTCGCTTTACGACAGCTTCCGTCATCTTCCAACCTCCTGTTAAAGACATTCTGCCGTCCTGGGAGTTGTTACAGCGAACATCCGACTTCACAAGACGACTTTTTATAAACGTTCCGCATAAAGCGCTATAAGCAAACAAAATTTGTGGTTGACTACTAGTTTGGGGTATCCGGCTACCGATATGAACGAAAGGTGGGGGTAAAAAATTTTAATGTTTCAAAGATGTCTATTGGGAGAACGACACGTGTAAAGGAGCAAAACAGTTATACTTGTGTGGCAACAGGCTGACAGGCTGACTGTAACCTCAAAACGTATCCATCGGACAAGAGTCCTGCAGAATCCGTACCATGGAATCGACCCAAATGTCCTCCGAGTTAAGACATGGGATGAGTACAAGTTCCTCTCCGCCAGCTTCGATGAAATCCTCTTTCCCTCTAATTCCAATTTCCTCCAAAGTTTCAAGGCAATC
>JAULBU010060214.1:0-11640 GCA_032358235.1 Odonthalia washingtoniensis | reverse complement strand
ACCTTCGCGTTGATCGGCACGCTGCACCGTTGAGCAACTTTCTGACCGCTTTGTCATCCGATCATGACTTCCCCAAAGGGGTCGAAGAAGAGGTAATGGAAGAAGAAGAGCCCATAAGCGAAAAAGAGACGAAAAAGCCCCAGCAAGCAGGGATGAAGACCTGGCTGAATATTCTAGTTCGAGTTCATCCTCCGAATACGACTACAACAAAGATGAAGGACGAGACCCGGAAAGAATGGAGGACGAAAAGCGCAAAAGAGAAGAACATTTCACCCCAAAATCCGGGAAGGACCAAGACAAGGAAGAGGAGGAACACCAACTCGCAGCTGAGATGGGACTTGGAGTCAACGACATCGTACGAGCGTTCGTGGGACAGACGAAATTTACAGGCCGCTACGAAGAAGGCCTAGACTACATTCTCAAAACATTCGAGACAAACGCTCACATATGCGATCTTACCTCCGCCCAAGAAAGGAAATTATTCCCAATAATGCTGACGGGAAATGCCTTGTCGCTGTTGAAAAAAAAACCCAAACCGACCGACACCTTCGAGAAGGCGGTATCCTAGCTGAAGAAATGGTATAATTATCGCAAAAAGGAGACGATTTTGTTGCGGGACTGGGAGAGAATGCGATTCTCTGCAGAAAAGTAAAGCGACCAAAGCACCTCTGAAATCACAGTATACTGCAAATTTGTTGCAAAATTGTTAAAGCGTTTTAGCAATTTGCGTGTCAAAAACGTAGGAGGGGGGAAACTAGGAAGGAGAGAAACTGGTTTAACAATGAAAACGGCGCATCACACTCCGACGCGTACGGTCAGACAGTACATTCCAGAGTGACAAAACGGAAACTACGCGTACAGTCTACAGTACACCCTACACCAGACTTCTTACTACTCTCCTTACACGTGTATCTCGAATTTAATGTAATGTCGAATTAGAAGCAATTCCAATTGGAAATATTCGACCATCCGTAGGAAGAATATGACCACACGTGTAATATATTTGCTTCGATTCTCTTAGCTGAAAAAGAGTACACATACAGGCCCTGACGAGAAGGGAATAAGAGTAAAGAAGATACCGATTGCCAACAAAACCACCACACGCCCGTACCAATTCCAGCAGCAAAGGAACAAAACTTCAGACAACGACTTCACCACGTACCGCTAACTGAAAATTTAGGCATGATACAATTCAGTAGCAGTCAGCATTATTCGCGACCAATACTGACCCGACTTTTACCCTTGGGCCGGACCATAGAGTTCGAACGGCGCTCGAGATTCAACATATCCCCGTACAGCGTCCTCATCGGACGAGAGGGAAGGATCTTCAAGGCGTGAGCCAATCAGATACTGCCATATAAAAAAATCAGTAGGCCGTGAGGCAATCAGGGACATATCCAACACGTGAAAAGCGGGCATTAGGAAACCAAAGAGAAAAGTGGAGATTACTAAGAAAATTCAAGCGAGAAGGAGAGAAGAGGAAGTTAACAAAAACAGGATCTGAAGAGGAACGTAAGAAATCTGAGTTTGCAGTTATTTAATAAGTGAGGATAGAAACTGCGTTCATCTTTAAAAGAAGGTAAAAGACGACATTATACAGGGCATTGAGAAGGGCATTATAAAAAGAAACCAAGTATAAAGAATAGAGGAATCAAAAGCTTAAAGCTACCAATAAACTCGGGTAGGTTTCAAAAAAAGTAATGAGGACCCAGAAGCAGTTGGACGCTTAATACCACAGCGACGACTACCTGTGCGACCAACTCATGACGTCGACTGATATCCTGAAGGTCCAGGATTTCGTCGAGGGTCGAGTCCCTAGGGGCACTCAGGAACTCATGGATCGCGTGGATAACAGATTGAATGACAAAACACGCACGGCGGGGATGACGTCCGCCTACTTGGCCGGAACCTTATGGAATGCTCACACTGACCTGCAAGATATGTCAGGCCATTATACACTCAACCATAACTATGGCAGGGAATCACGGCACTACATGACAGATTTCAGAAGAAATCCACCGCGTGGAGGTAGAGGAAGAGGATGATTTAACCAGAGAAGAAAAGACGGTTTCCCAGATGGCTGCGTGTCGTGAAGGGTTGTGTGGTATACGGGAAGGAAGGCCATCTGGTGAACCAGTGCCACTCAGAGTACGAAGTAAAAGAAGCAGTGCACAAGCTCAAGGAGAAGAAATATACTTCCATGTTCACCGAAGAGGATCTGTAATTTGTCTCCAAAATGTTTGAGGAAGATGACGTGCTGTATGCTGTTGACTATGGAGACGATGAAGAAGATATGAACGTAGAAGAGGAGGAAGAGAACGAGGGAAATGACATCGTGTATATTGCTGACGGATATATGGCCGAGATAGAAGAATCCATGACAGAGGTGGCGTTATTCCACGGCAGAACGATCCAGTCCGAAAGAAACTAAATGATCACGGAAATTTACTCGTCAATTTTACCAGATGATTCCACCAAGTTCGAAGAGATCTAAGTGGACAAAGTTGCCAACAGAAAATACATCATGCCTATGGATCAATGCAATGTATACTGCGATACGTTTGGACTTCGTGCTGCGACAAAGCGGCAAAATCGTTGTGTGATTGGAATTGGCGTGCGGAAGAAGGGAACGGGAACGGTGACGATACAAATCCAACTCCCGAAGCTGGTACTAATCATTGATGTGATTTTCATGTCGATGAACAGGAGAATACCCACCCTGATCTGCATGAAGTACATGATCTCTCACGACCTCCACATATCCCTCCCTAACAGCATCATTACGTACCGAGGAAGAACTCAGGAATTGGTGCTGGAGAATTATTTCTTGGTGCACAAATGGGAAGTTGAGGACTTTAGATATATATGTAGTGACATTTCACAGTGGTATATGAAATGTGACTAAAAGAAAATACAAATCGCTATGTACATGTATGTTACAGTAATTGACGATTTGGCATCCAGAAGGTTTTTTCTAGGCGCACAACGCATGTAACTGTACGGAAGAAGAGAAAGACACGTGTCTACAAGAAAACACGCAAAGTGTATGTAATGATATATGTAACTACATAATACAAGAGAACGACACGTGTCAACAATTAAACACTCAGAGCGCACGGTAATGGATGTTTACTCCATTTTCGAAAGAGCGTTATAGTACGCACATGACTTCAGCATGGAATGACGCTGTAGCCAGAGGGTGACAGTGGAATACTTTGAATAGTATGGATGATAATAAAAACTCCTACAAAACGAAAGGGTATCTTTAACAGTTTTAGAACAATATGTTTAACAAAAAGGAAAGGGCATATTTTCTACTCGGCACGTATTAGCGACCAAGACGAGTCCTTGATCACGACGATAGGAGCAGACTTCACGCATTAAGCACACCCTTAGTAGAGCTATACTAGGCCTCTAAAGAGTAATGTCTCGAGTATCCGAAGGCGAACAACCCGATTTAACCATAATTCGAATTTCAGTATTTTATTCTCAAAGAAAGAGTTTGTTTCTAAAGAGAGAATTTTGTTTTAGTTAATCAAAATCAAGAACTTATAGATTTTATTATATATATATCGCTTCAAAATCGTGATGACTATTTGATAAGAAAAATGGAGGGTCTAGGAACAGCGGCCGAACCAGTACCACTTATGGGGCCATCAAGCCATCCAGAGATAGCATCACTGGAAGTGGAGCAGATTTGTAGTTTTATATTAAAAGGGTATGGAAAAGACACAAAAGAAACGCGATCAACAAGAAGGAACCTCTTCGAAAGCAGTGGTAATCACTTTTTCGATCAAGCAAAGTTTTCTTGAAGATTTGTTAGATTTGGGCCAGTTGGGCGAAGTAGGAGACATAAGTGATGTCACAGATACGATCCTTAAAGAATGGCTAAAAAACCAGACCACCGAAAAAAGGAATTTTATTTTGAAGCGACATGGACTGATTGGTAGGAAAATTGCTTCGTATGAAGATGAATGAAAGAGACGCAGATCAACGCGTCCTTATTTTGTTTTCAGATTGAAACACGATAATGCATTCAAATTGATTATCCTGGGTGATCAAAGAAAAGCCAAAATTAGAGGCTACTCACATTGTCAATACATTAAAACCAGCAGTACTAAATAAAATAGACAAAAGATCTAGAATTTGCGCATTCAGCGCTAAAGAAAGATTGAAAAGAGATTCTAAAACACGTGACAACACGGGTAGTTCATTCTGCATAATTTGAAGAAGATCTAAGGAAAACAAGTGCAAGTTTCTCAAATTCAATGAAAGAAAACAAGCCGGGTTTCAAAATCAACCAGCACAGCGAGCCAAGAGAAGAGAGAGAAAGAAATCCGAAACCAAAATCGCTTTCATATTGTTGGAACACGCGATGTAGTAGAAAGCACTATCTTGAAAACTGTACCAATACATTGCAAGAACTCAAAACGAAGTTGTATCAGAAGAAGGCGGACGGAAGAAAAAATAAAGGCGAACAGCGTCAGACGAGCAGTTATGCTATGCCAAATCTTAGATATGTATCAGGAAAAGCCGTGAAATCAAGAAAACTGAAGGGAGGTTGGTGGCTGATTTAGAGATGAGGGTCAAATTGATGGCGTTGGCAGAGATTGGATCAGAAAAAAACATCTTTCCAGAATCCTCTCTCGAAGAATTGGATAAAGCGGGAGCTTTTGTGCCTGTAAACAATCTACAGAAACCATTTAATGTATAAATGGCAGTGCAAGGAGAGGGTATGACCATTGTGGTAAAAAGAAAGGCCAAAATTATGACGGGAGTTGAAGCTATCCGTGGGTTCACTGAAGCCGATGAACGTGTTGTGGTTGGTCTCAGAAAGAAAGATGAACGAATTTGTCCTTAGAAGACCACTGATGAATGCATTAGGTCTCGACGCGGTTGAACATTTGGAAGCAGTAAGAGACAGTTAGAAAAAGATGGATTACTCAAAGGTTGGTCCGTTTAGTAATGGTGGAGGAAAGCTGTCCAGAAATGACCTGAGGTTGAATGACGACGCGACCGATGTAAAGATGAAAAGATTATCTTATGACGACAAGGACGCCGACTGAATAGTCGATTGACGATTACTTGACCAACCTTAGACGAGCTATGACGCAGCAGTTGAATCAGCGTTGATAAATTTGGTCTAGAACGCGGGTAAGGAAGGAATGTCATCATCGGGTATAAACCAAACAAGAAAGCTGGTGACGCGTTATAAAGATATTTGGAGAATATCTTTCAATGCAGGTAAGCCGGCACATCTACCACTGTTAAAGATACAGCTGCGAAATGATGTGGTACTGACCAGAGTAAAAGTCAGACGATACCAGCCAGATCAGAGGGGGTTCTTGAAAACGTTCGTCAACACAGTTCAGAATGGGCATTCATACCGAAACCCAGATGAAACTTGGTGCTCGGCGCCGATAATAGTTCCGAAGAAGGGGCCATCCAAATTCAGGTTAACAGTCGATCTGATACCTGTAAGCAGTCAAACCAAACAGACGGCATGGCTGATGCCTCATTTAGATTCCGAACTCAACAAGGTGGCAGGCGCGAAGGTATTCGCATGTTTTGACTTTAGAAATGTTTATTGGTAATTGGATTTAGACGAACAGTCACGTGATTGTCAGTCATTCTTCACAACAGACGGGGTGTATACTCCTACCAGAGTCTTACATGGCACCACGAATGCAGTGGCTCATATAAAGTCAAGTATCGAAGCCATCCTAGGTGATCTGAACGAACAGATGATAGTTTGGCTGGATGGCCTTATCATGTTCGCTAAAGCCGAGAAACATGTCAGAAGCAACCTGGAGAAATATTATAGTAGATGCCTGGAATACGCCTTAAAGCTTCAGCCAGAAAAATATAATATTTTTCAACGTAGTAATATGGTGTGGTCGACTAATATCGGAAGGAGGAGTACGATTTGATCCAAGGAGTTCCCAAGGGTTGAAAGATATGGAGTTACCACGTGAAGGTTTGGACCTCCATCAATTTGTATACCCCCTTAACTGGATGCGGACGGCCATTCCTCTATTTTTAAAACAGATAGAGCTGTTACAATCCTTACTAGAAGAGGTGCACCCCATGGTCAAAGGTAAACGCACCAAAAAAGCTGCGAAAAAAGTCGATGTGGAAAACGTTGGTTGGAACTAGAGACATATGAATACCTTCAACCAGTGCAAAAAGTCACTATAAAACGCGGTACCATTGGTGCATCTTGACGCTAGCAAACGCCTATGTATATATACTGATGCATCGTTGGAATTCTGGGCAGAGATGATGATCCAAGTACCACATGAAGACTTAGAGAAGCAGCACAGAGAGAAACGACATGAACCTTCAGCGTTCTTATCAGGACGTTTAGTTGGAGACCAGAGAACTTGGTAGATATAGAAAAATAGGCGTATGCCATTGTAACGGCATTCCAGTAGATGAGCTTGCTGTTGCAGACATCTGATGGATTCTCGTTATTCACAGACCACAATAACCTGTTGTACATATTCAACGCATATGGTACAAATCCAGGAATATCTGCCGACACAGCTTCGAAGTTGATGAGATGGGCACTAAAATTGTCATCTTATAGTTACATTATAGAGCATGTGTCTGGGGTTGATAACGTATGGACGGATATAATGACGAGGTAGGCAGCACCAGGGAAGTAAAACGACGTAATATGCGGTAAGCGAATCGCATCGCTATTCGTCGCACCGGTATCACCTTTCAAATAATGTGATTTCACTTAGCCAAATGCGAATGATATAAGAAACATTCAGTCCTTACACGAAACCGAAAAGTCGGAAAATTGGCAAGTAAGGATAACTGAAGACGGTACTTACAAGGATGAAAAGAACAGAGTATGGATACCCGCGTCGGGCTTCGACCAGGAGTTGCGCTTATATATCGTATCAAACATGAGAGGTGTAGGACATAGACGTGCACAACGACGTTAAAACATTTTTCGAAGTGGGTGACATGGAAATGATGAAAAAAGACGTTAGTAATTGTTGCCAATCTTGACTCCATCGACTAGCGACACGGGGGTACCGGACTCCACGTTCTTGGTGATATGCATTACACGCAACTGATCCAAAAGAGATGTTTGCACTTCGCCTATTTGTACATGGGAAATTCTGAAAGTGGTGAAAAGTATGTGCTCCTGATGAAAGACGATTTATCAGGATACGTATGTTTGCACACAGCTAAAGCTGCTGATTCCGACACAGAGGTTGATGGTTTGACGAATTGGTTTACAACATTTGGTGTTGTTCATACTTCCGTAAGTGACCAGGGATCACACTTCAAGAATGAAGTAATTGATAATTTATGCCGGTAATTGAAGGTGAAACATCATTTCACAACTGCCTATTCGCCATGGTCGAATGATAGGGTTGAACGTGCATACCGATAAATACTAAGAGCCGCTCTGGCATTATTGTCTGAATTCAAGATGTAACCAAGTCAGTGACCAGAAATTATTTGATTGATACAGACGATACTGAACCATTCTCCATCTCCTCAACAAGGAGGAATAGACCCAATCATATGCTTGACGGGATTGAAGGAGCATACACTGCTAATGACGATTAAATCGGGAAAAATTATGGTCGATAAACCATTGGATTAGACGCGAGCGCAACATCTGGTGCAAATATACCAGCTTAAAACAACGATAGGCACAATACACAAACATGCAATTCACAACGCGCACACCAGCTGAAAGAACTCGAAAATCCCCCGACCCAAAAAGCAGGTGGTAAAAAGTGCTAATTGTGAAGTTGGCGATTTCGTAACAATCGCAAATGGGGAATTCCTTCCCACTAATAAATTAACCCTACGTTGGCGCGATCCAAGGTGCACTATCCAAATACTATCTGAGTACGTTTTTGAAATTGAGGACCTAAGAGATGGGAAAGTGTCGGTGGTTCACGCAAGCCTAATTCTAAGATTGTAACCTAAACGCCACAGAAGAGTTATTTCACAACGTTCCGCATGCGGGGCAAGGGTTCACGGTGAGCAGGATAGATGATCTTCCCCATAATGAAGTGGAGAAGAAGTTGGAAGTGCATGTACAATGAAATGGATTTCAATATGATGATAGCACGTCGGAACCAGTGCCAAACTTACAAGAAATCGTACCAGACTTGCTAAAACGATTCCTGTTGAAACGGAAAGACATCATTCCCCTCCGCACGGAAGTCTCGAATTGCTTACAATGAAAAAAATAATAATCATAATAATGATAATAATATTACTAAGAAAAAGGGGAAAATCACGGAGACCAAAGTCTATTGAATTTGGGGGGAAGTGTAGTCATATTACACAGTGGTATATGAAATGTGAATGAAAGAAATATCCATGTATACGTATGTTACAATGATTGACGATTTTGCAACCGGGGGGTTTCTAGACGCACAGCGTATATAACTTTAGAGCAGAACAGAACGACACGTGCCCACAAGGGAATACGCACAGCGGATATCAATGGTACATGTAACTGCATAATACAATAGAACGACACGTGTCAACAATTTAACACTCAGAGCGCACGGTCATGAATGTTCACTCGATTTGGAAAACAGCTTTATAGTACGCACATGATTCCAGCATGCCATGACACTGTAACCAGAGGGTAATAGTGGGATTCTATAAATAGAAAGAATGATACTAAAAAAACATCTTACAAAACGAAAGGATAACTTTAATAGTTTTAACACAATAGGTTCAAGAAAAAACAAAAAAGACATTACCTACTTGTCACGTATTGGCGACCAAGACGAGTCCTCAATCACGTATATAGATAATTACTACGGTAGGAGCAGACTTCACGCATTAATCACACCCCCAGTAGAGCTATACTAGTCCTCTAAATAGTAATGTCTTGAGTAGCTTAACACTAACAAGCCGATCTAACCATCGTACGTGCTGTATACGTAGGTAGAGTTGGGGGGGATACATAAGGTATTCGAGAACCCCAGTGTCGATGCTACTCAGAAGATGCTCAGGAGAGCGAAGGGAAGCAAGCTAGACCATATGACAAGATAATCGATATCCAAATTGGCGGAAGAATGCCAAATTTGCAGATTCGCTGTGGCTAAGCCAAGTAGATTCAAGCTGACAGTTGGGGAAAACGAGTTGAAGTTTAATTGCCGAGTACAAGTAGACACCATGTTAATACGTATCCAACTGGTGATACACATGGTGTAACAGGCCACGCACTTCTCTGTCGCAACTTTCCCCCAGAACCAGTCTGCTGCGGAGGTGTGGCGAGCAGTCCAATGTTTGTGGAAGTTGGTATACTTGGGCCCCCCGGGTTTCTTGTTGGTAGATGAGGGATCGAATTAAATATCCAAGGAACTAAAGGGGAACCTGGAGGCTTGTGTAATCGAACTGAATGAAGCACCAATCAAAACTCCGGGGGCAATAGGGACCATGGAGAGGTACCACGTGCCAATGAGAGCGGCATTTGAGAAAGTAAGAGCTGACGTAGGGAAGGAGATGAATGATAATGATTTTCTTGAAATAACATTATTTACTATTAACTCGACGGTTGGCCCGAAGGATCCATGCCCAATCTTGTCAGCATTTGGAGCGATTCTAAGGACAGCACGTGACTCCTCATCGGTATAGCAGTTAAACCGAGCAAGGTCGATTGATTCCACTATGCGGGAAGTGGAAAGTAAGCAGATGATTTGGTGTGTGCCTTTTTGAATCAAGCCCCCAAGTAGTCCCACTTCGAAGGAATCATCGGCCATCATTAGAGAACTACCTGCAAGATCCCTTGTACTCGTTTACAGTTTGGTGTGGCAGAAATGGGAAGGACCGCATAGCTCCTTGAGTATCACCGGGGAGACGGCCTTGCTTCAGATTGCCAGTGGAGGAGGATCTTCAGATCCATCTGAATGCGTCCATGTGTGAAGCCTAAGTGGAATTAATATGGAGAAGGAAGGCGAAGTGAACCAAGGACCGAAAACGAGCATAATTCAGGTACTGCAGAAACCGATAGAGGGAAGGAGAGCGAAGATAGTGATGGATCACTCGGTACCGACCATCGGAGCAAAGGGCAAAATGACGCAATCCTTCGTACAAAGCAAGTCGGACTTGGAGAGCGATGTTTACATCTCGGCACCTAAATAAACGGGCCTTCCCCCGGACACAGTGTTGAAGTAGTTAGGCCATTTTAAGGGATACCATAGAGAGGTTTGCACGGGTATCTTACTTAACTTCATTATCATGTCGTTAACCTACGCATGCAAACAGCCAGGTCAGATCCTTGCCTTTTTCTCCGGCATGATGCAGATGTTGTACTTTCAGGAGTCGTCATCGTACAAGTGGACGACTCATTCTCGATGGGTACGAGGGAATTTCTAGAGGAATAGAAAGAAGCGTCAAGTCGGTTCATTAGTAAGCTCTGTGTCTTCCTAACAAAGGAGCCTACCCCGTTCAATGAGATGATGTTCAAGAAAGAAGGAGATGGGTCGATAATAATCAATCAACGGCCAAAAATTGATAAGTTGAAGAGACCAGAAGGTCAGAAGGAATTTACGAGCCAACGTGCTTCAAGAAAGTAAATCGGAGTATGCACAAGGTTCGAAGTTAGTGCCAATATCCAGTTGATCGCACCAGGAGCAGAAGAGACGAAGCTGACTGAAATCAAGACGTTAAATAAGACGATAGACCATATGAAAGAGACAAGGAAATCAGGACTGAAGTACCAAGTATTGGACATGAACACCATGCGCATCGTCATATTTACGTTCGAATCGTTCGCAAACTCTAAGGACTTGTGCAGTCAATTAGGTTTTGTCATATCGATGGTCGACAAGAAGGGTACATCGAACCAAATTAATTACAGCTCAAATCGCTGCCGAAGAGTCACGTGCTCCATCCTTTCAGCTGAAATCTATGAGCTTTTATTGGGGTTCGACAACGCGTTTTCAATGAGAGACACGCTGAGAGAGATACTGGGAAGAAATTTAGAGATGATGGCGTATATGGATAGTCGTTCGTTCTTCAACATTACCGCAAAAGATAGTAATACGGCTGAGAAAATTCTGCAGATAGACATCTCTGCTTAGAATCAGTCATATACAAATAGAGATTTAGATCGAATGGAATGAATTACGGGCACCATCAGCCCCGCTGACGTATTGATGAAGATGGCCAGTTATTCTTCATGTTCGCTCTTGACGCTCATGGCATAAAACAAGTTGAGGATGGACCTGGTCGGTCAGGCTTCTATACGCAGTAAGACGAGAGCAATCGAAAAGTGAAAAGAGCGAATGTCGAACTTTGGACTAAACATTCGATCGCACAAGGGGGGAAGAGGAGGATCGAGAAAAGGCGGGGGACCGATTTGAGAGCTAGATTAACTAACAATGGTCATGCCTTGTAGGGTACATAGTAGATACGTGTCTATGTACACGGATGTACACTACTCCCAGGACGGGATGCAAAAATACGTGTCAACCTACTGTACGAGACACCTGAGAAAACACAGTGTATCCCGGTTGTGTAGGAACCAATTGCACCAAAATGGGCACGACTAACTGTACACAATTGCAGAAATGTACTGTAATGTACGGTGGTCATCTACGTGTAAGTTCAGGCCAGTACGGTGGTGAGGCGGGCCGCGTC
>JAULBU010060203.1:0-11642 GCA_032358235.1 Odonthalia washingtoniensis | reverse complement strand
CACTACGCCAAGAAGGGCCTCTCATTTGACCACTCGTTGCAGTTGCATGTTCAGGTGATATACGTCCGGCTGCCTTTCCGTCATTCATATAAACTTGCCCAGGAAGGTGAAGTTGTCGCTTCGGTGGAGAGGAAATATTACTTGCAGTCATGTCATGACTTTTTGCCTGTTCTCTACGCCCTGCACTATACGTGGTCTGAGGTGCTTCCACTAAACCATCCAATGGAGCATGCACAGCTCCATTGCCGTTTTTGCGACGTTCCTTCGACCCATCAGCAGTCATATCACTTGAAACCACAACAATTTTCGGTATTGATAATGAAGAACTCCGTGAATTATTTCCTTGGTTCAGTTCAGATGCAACAGAATCAGAAAGTTTTACCAAACCAGGTACATGCTGCGGTCGTGATTCCAGTTCAGATTGAAAGGGAGTGTTTGACATATCTGACGAAGGATTATTATCCCTATCTATAGCATCACCTGCTCGGATTGTATCAGGTGTGATGGGAGTCGAGGGTGGACGGGGAGGAAGTTCGGTTGCGCCGATATGATTATTATTATTTGTATTTCGTATTTGACTGTCGGATGCGGAGTGAGGTACTTGAGACCCAAGAGGTTGAATTCGAAGACATGCCTCCGAAGTTGTTCGATGTCCAATGTTCAAGCTATTATCCACAGGTTCACCAGACATCGCTTGGTTTTGATCATATGGTACATTGTTTGACTCTTGACGCATCTTGACATCGTGAGATATAGATGTAGGACGAATGGGTTCCACAGCAACAGTTTGGCTTGCGGCATCAACACCATGAACATTGTCCAAATTTGGAACGGTGTTGGGATTGCTAGGGTCAGTCGTCGTCGCTGCGTTTTCCATGTTTGGGGCACGAGTCAGTTGAGGCAGATCACCCGCCCCTTCGTCACTTGGAATAAGGTTACGGGGAGGAAAGGCAGAAGCAGAATATTCACTGCCGATGACATGGCTGGCGCCATCGCTATGAGTTACAGGATGGGGGATGCTTTGTTGTGATACATGTTGGTTGGTTGGGCGGACAGCGCTAGTTACAGGCACATCAGGTGTCGGCTGAGTGAATGGAACATCTACAGAGTTAAATGAACCCGCATGAACTACGCCGGGTTGAGAAGAAATATCAGAAAATGGATCATTTGTTGAAGAAATTGGAGCAGCTTGAAATTGAGAATGAGTTTGCGACTGGCCAGGTGATATTAAGTCAATTTTAAAGTGAGCGTGGTGCTGATTCTCATGTGCAGGGTTAGGTGATGGTATGGTGGGCGTAACAACCATCGCCGCAGCCGTTCTGACTTGTTCAGGAGGGATTTCAGCAGACATAGGCGATACATTCGCCTTCAGTTGTTGCAATCCATGCTGCGATCCATGTTGCGATCCATGTTGGGAGCCATGCTGCGAGCCATGCTGCGAGCCATGCTGCGATCCAGACCAATTGTTAAACTCATTAATTTGGCTTTGATCAACGCTCAGAGACATATGTTGAGATTCATACTTGCCATTTAGATGTACAGGGTGAGAACTAGTTTGAACGACTTGGATAATTTGTCCAGATGGAGTGACAAACTGATTATCTTGTTGTACGGGAAGTTCAGAAGTGGAAGAAGGTAGGTTATCAGTGGAAAGAAATTGTGCTACACGGTTAGAGAGAGATTGAGGTTGTTCGAGTACGGTTGTAGATATGTTGGGAGGATGTATAGGTGTGGACAAGGAAGGTGGCTGCTGCAGACCATGTGTTAACGGTTGTTCCAGTACAGGTGCAGGATGCATAGTTGTGGACAACGAAGAAGGTGGTTGCTGCAGGTCATGTGTTAACGACGGGAGAGTTTTCAGCGCCGCAGGCACCTCAGGAGGTAAAGCATGAGTTTCAGGAGGAGAAAGCTGGTGTTGCTGAATAGTTGAAAGAGGTGGATGAGAAGAGAAGGATTGTTGACTGAGATGCTGTTGTGAAGGGTGAGATTGTAGTGAAGAAGACGGCTGTTGACGTACACTAGACGAAGAAGAATCGTTCGGAACGGAGGAAGTTGCTTCAGGTTGCATCGCTCTTGGCAGTGGGTGAATTGCAGCATTTCGAGAGGCCTCTTCTCTCTGCCTGTTTGCTAAATTTACTTGCGCCTCTATCAATTCCTGGATTTCAGAAAGCTTATCTTCTTCCAGACCGAATTCAGTGGCCATTTCCTGTGCAATGTGTTGAGAGCTATCATGAAACGGATCAAATGAGAACTCTACACGTTTGACTGCATCACCGATTGGGATCTCCAGACCAATATTGAAGGCACCACCATCATTGTCAGCTATCACTAAAACTTCATGCCCTTCCCCTTCCGTTTGTCCTCCCTCCACCATGGTTACAAATACACTACGATTCAGAGCCCAGTCAATAACTTCTGCTCCGATGGGCATCGGATATGACGTCGTAGAAGAGATCGCATTTTCCACAGCAGTGTGAGGCCCTTTTACAATAGACAAGTTACTCGATTTTCCTTCATCTTTCTCCCAATCTTTGAACAATGGATGTTCAAGAAGGCGAGCGGCTGATGGTCGTTGCTCTTCACGTTGCAAACATGCAGCAATAACATCCTTTACCGGGCCTTCTTCCAGCATACTAAATGCTTTCGGCTTTTCACCCTGGAAAACCTTTTTGAAAATTTGTGCCATATTGCTACACTCTGAGTAAGGATATTCCATAGTCACCATTTCTAGAAGACACATACCAAAAGCATAAATATCAACTTTTTCAGTATATGATTCCTCGTATAGTTCCGGAGCCATAAACTCTGGTGTACCAATGACCGATTCGGCCTTATCCCTATCCTTGACTCCAGACAAGCCCAGGTCACCGATTTTAACTTCGCCGACATGGCCATTGATGAATATATTGTCGCATTTCAGGTCACGATGCATGATTGGTGGTTGTTGTGAGTGCAAGTAAGCTATTGCTTCAAGAATATTGCGACACCATCGACGTATGACTTTAAGCTTAATTGCTTTTGCCTTTTTGAAATACTCTTTCAAAGTTCCTGACATCATCTGCTCCGTAATGAAATTAATTGTTCGGGTACCTTTTGAGTCATCGCCACGCCATGTATCATAAAAATGGATGATGTTTTTGTGCTCCACGCTCCGAAGCAAAATAACTTCATTGGAGACTTTCTCTAGATCATGTTCACTGAGACGGTCGACGTGTAGTTTGTTCCACGCCACTTCCAAAGCTTCCTCCGTGTCAAACGCCTTATAAACTGTTTTGTATGCACCTTTGCCCAGGACAGCATTGTAGCGAACATAGCGTCCACCTGGACTGGTCTCTGCATGATGGTCGACATCGGTATGGTCAGCGGCGACAGGTGACATTGTGAAAGCAAGTTAAAATGAATAAAAATTGGTGGAAATGACTATAAAGTAAATGGACTAAGTAGAAAAGAGGTAAGGGCCAGAAAGTGGTGGGTGTTAAGCCAGCAAGAGGGAAAAGAGTTAGAAAGAAAAGAAAGGGTATAAAGTGAAAACTATTTTGACTTTCCAGGTAGGTAGTAAAAAAAGGACAAGAAAAGATGAGAGAATGAGAAAGTGCAGGGACGACGAGGTTAAATTGCGTCGAGGTGCAAATGCATCGAAAAGAAAATGAATGCAGACAGGACTGAACAGAAAGAAAGGTTTTGTGAAAAGTTGAAAGGGGGAAAGGCGGCTTGAGAGGACAGGGTGAGGGTGGAGCGTAATGTGAGATATGTAAAGGAAGAAAAGAGTTTTCAGTGGCAGGCGATGATTGGAAAGTTATGAATGACGAAGATACACAGTGTTGGTGACGTGGCTGTTTGGTCCGCCGTTCGGTTGAAGATGAAATTTTGACTCGATGTTTTAACGGCGGTGAACTTTCAAGAGGGAGTGGATAACAGTGAGATGTTGAACAAACAGGAAGAGGAACGTGAGCGTAGTTATGAGGAAGGGAAAGTATAAAATGCGGAGGTAGTGAAAACGAACACACAGATAGCGTTGGGTGACGGGAAGTGACGGGAAGTAACGTCTGATCGCCAATCGAAACAACAACAAATTATTGGGACCGCAGGCAAGGCACAAGTGTCCTAAAAATGGCCAAAAGAAAGAACTACGGTCCGTCACTTTCTTTTCGTCTCGAGATCGCCTTCTATACCATCTTTTTATTTTTTTAAGTCCTGTACCTCAAACCTTACACCACTGTAAGCTTCATTATATTATTAAATAATATATTTTTATTATTTATTATTATTGTTTTCTCAACAGTTCCTGGGTCCTACCACAAAGCATGAGACTAACCTTGCATGAACTGGCGAAAGCGGAAGCTGACACAAATTTCATGCAAATTACAAATTCTCAATCCAATTCTATTTCTACACTACATCCTCCAACGTTAGCTCGAACAGATGCAAAAAGCACAGATCGTGTTGCCGAAACAAAAAGTGAGGGAGAACTCAACTTTTGTAAAAGGGTCGCCTTTGTTGTCTTGGCAGTGTATGTGTCAGGTAATAATGTTGTTCATTTTGTGATGATGTTCTATAAGTGCTTGCGTCTTTTCGTCTTGGATGAGTTTGCGGCAACCTGAATCCCTGCTTGGTTGTTCGTCTTAGTTCGAACAGTAGGCGTTGCAGCCATCTAGTCTCTTGAAGAGCGTGACACCCTGTAACCAACAATTCAGGGTTTTTTTGTCCATCTCTGATTTCGCACACACCCAGCGATGTATTCCACATCGTAAGTACTGACTGCGACTGAGGGCTGTTTTTTTAGATGACCATGCAATGGCAGCTCCGAAAGATGTTTGTATGGAACCACTAATAGATTTGCGGTCACTGGAGGAAGCGAACTCAGCATCGGCAAAGGCACGTAATGGAGTTTATTTTGATAATGAGTCAATAGAAGAGTAAATGATACCATGAGTGATAGTACATTTGAGATACCGCAAAGCATGTTTGAGAAGTTCAAAATGTACCTCCGTTGGATTTTTGGTATGTGTTGAAAGTCTGGAAGTAGCGAATGATATATAAAATAGCGAAGAATCCGATAAATATTACAAGTCACCCAGAGTTGAGACAAAAGGTCACCTTGTCTTGCAGATAGTTTAGGTGAGTTATATTCATAGTGTAAGTTTGGATGAGGGGGTAATGGCGTTTGTTTTGGGATACATTCGGGCAGTTACATTTTTGAAAGTGCTGGGGTAATCAAGGTCAGCTGTAAAATGTGCAGTTGGTCTTCTGGACCATGAGTCACAGTCAATACTAACAATATTTTAGGGGAGCCTAGGTTTTTTATTTTTTATTTTATTACCAATGTGTTGAAAACATGTTGTACGTTACCATGTTGTGGTGTTTTGACCTAGTAATAAAAAAAGTCGTGGTTCAAACTAGTATGGGTCCGTTTGGGATTTTGTTGACAAGGATACAGGGCCCAGATTCTGAAAGGAAAAGCCGTGCTTCTTAACATGTGTTTCCAAACCATCAAAATATGTATGAAAGGCGAGGATGGAACCATATGAATTCCGTTTTAGTCGACCGTAGACTGAATTGTCCATTAAAGTTTCATCAAGAAAAGTGATCTGTCGGACTTAAAATGGGTTATTATAATCGAAGCTTATGTAGGAAGGCAGTAACTACATCTAAAAGATCATTTGCTTTTTAATTTAAAGTGGTGATAGCCATGAGTGCTATGACACTTGATTTATCGGTGATGAAAGTTGAAACGTTCTTTTGGTCATATTGTTAATGGGAAACCATCAGATATCATCGGGTGGTACATCGCGCTTTGCGGGATATTGTTGGGTGGTATTTTCGCGTTAATATATGTATGCAATTTGAAGTAATACAGGGAGAGTTCCTGTTGGTGGTTTAAATTTGATATGGACCCATTAGATGGTGTAAAGGTCATCAAGCGTGTCTAGTTATTTGAGATGCATTTTGTGCCATAGAAGTGCATCATGGTAACTTGTATAGAGGCTATTGTGTGCTAGGTAAGGAGTAGAGACAAGTATTTCGAGAGGTACGGGGGCAGAGTATTAAGACAAAACTCTGGAATAATTTTATATGATGAAAGCAGTAGAAATTTGATGAGATAGAACGAGGGTGGGATTTTGTGGGTGGAAATAGGAACCCATTAGACGTGTGACGGAGAATGATAGAACCATCCAGGACAGCCGTAATGTAGAATAAAGAGGCAATCCCATACAGACCTGCGTCATCAAACGGACCGGCGTCATCATAAGAAATTGCCACCAGATAATTATTATTTGTCGCAGCCAAAAGCTGGTTTGTATCCTAAAATCATATAGAGTTGCATCAACATCCACTTGGAACGGGATTGAGGTCCACAGCGGTTGTAGGAGTACGGGAAGCCATAGATCGTGTTGAGAAGGGTGGCATATCTGCTTTCGAAGCAGTAGAATTTAACACCCCCGAAGACGTGGAGAGAGAGAGAATCGTATAGGAACAGATGGTGAACCAACGGGGGACGTAGCTTCACCTACCGGGTTGATTGCAATACCAATTTTTTTGGTAGTGGTTGAAACTACTCACTCTACAAGTTTAGTTGGATGATCTACACCACTCATGGTGATTAAGTAACAAAACAAACGGATAACTTCCCGTAGCGAACGAACATAGAGTGACGGGAGAAGAGGTTATGGCACAAACGAATGATTAATCGATCGGCTTACCCGAATTGCTTGACCAATTTGAAGATTGGAATGTATGATTCAAACTATGCAAACTTTTTGGACTCACACATTGTGTTTCTCTTGAAAAGGGGGTCATGTAGTGCAATTGATCGTAACACTTGTGACAAGCTTTTAAAGCTCAAGTGTCGTGTCACAGTACTCCCGCCAAATCGTGACAACGTCACATACAGCCACATAACGTGACACACCGTGACATCAGTCACGCTTTCCATCTTTTCCCGCGTTTGGGCAATTGACGCCTCCGCTGCGTGTTTTTGTAAATTTGATACCCACTGCAAATATTTAATACCATCTTTACCATATTTCTTTGGTATCATTTCATACAATTTCCAATTGGATTAATATTATTGGATTACCTATAAAAATTTCAGATTTCAATATTATTATTAGAGGAATTTACTAAAATGACCCTCAACTTTGATGTATTCACCAGAACAACCCTTTTCGAATTATTCTTTCTGAAATAACCCCGAGTTATTTTCTGACAATGTTTTCACACGTGTAAGACACACGTGTAAAGTAACGGTCCTATCGCTCAAATGATGTAGCAAAACCTTGCAACCATGTGTGTGCATCTTTACCGAACTTGTGTCAATAACTTCACCCTTTAAGCGGAGCAAACAAAGTACGACTCTCATCTATTACCAACGAGGGAAAACACAAGCGACTTCAATGTGTCACGAATTATCAGTCGGGCAACAGTTTTCCAGCAAAGAACAACTTCAAAATACGCTGCGATCAAATGCGGCAAAAATTAGCTATAACTTTAAAAAATAAATTCAACAAAATCCCAATACGTCTGTTCATGCGCATCAAACACAACGACAGGGACAAATTCAAATTGAAAATTTCGACTGCGTGCGACGGGGGTTCCAGACGGTATCTTTACGATAATCGTTTGGAACTTTACCCATTCATGTGAAGTTGTTTCTATTCCAGAAAGATCAAATCACTGGGCAACGTGGGTTGCTGATTTTATATCAGATATTGTTTCTGACCAACCATCAATATCCCCGAAGTATATAATACAAACAATTTGAAGAAATTTTGGGGTTTCTGTATCATATCAGACAGCGTGGCGTGCCAAAGAAATATCGAATAATGAGATACAGGGATCGGATGAAAGAGGATATGCACTTCTAAGTTCATACTTGCAAAAGTTGGGAGCTGAAAATACATCTTCTAAAATTAAATATGAAAATAGGAACGGGCATTTTTATCGATTCTTCATATCTTTTCAGGCTACAATAACTGCATTCAAACAATGCCGACCAGTACTAACAGTGGACGATTGTCATCTAAAGAGTATTTATAGAGGGCAGCTGTTCGCTGTTGTTGGACATGATGCAAACAATGGAATGTTACCAATTGCGTTCGGAATAATTGATCAAGAAAACCAAGAAAATTGGTGTTGGTTTCTGGATAGATTACGAGAAGCGCTAGACACTATCCCTTCAAACCTTATAATTATTTCAGATAGACAAAAAGGTCTTTGTAATGCGGCAGAGTCCTTTAATGGGTGCTCCGTTGCACATTTCTTACGTCATATAGATGATAATTTAAAACTCAAATTTCGTTCTTATCGTACGATTAGAAAGTACTTTTGGGAGGTAGCTACTACTCTTGATGAACAAATGATTTTGGATAATATTGAAAAGATAGTAGTGGTTGATGAAAAGTGCTCATCTTACTTGCTTAGTATTGAAGCTTCTTCTTAAGCATTTTACGGATCATCCGTACCAAGGTTTGGAATTAAAACCTCAAATATGGCAGAAGTATTTAATAATTGGGTCGGTCATTGTTCACGCTCTCTCCCTGCACTGCGAATAGTCCATGACATAACTCTACAAATTACAACAACAATGTACAAACGACAGAACACCTACAAAGTATCAGATTCTTCTTCGCCCCTAACTACTTCTAAAAATTGTAGATAATATCAAAAAATCATTGAATGAAAATTTGTCTATTGGGCGACGAATGGCTGTAAAACGTACTTCAGAGCACCGCTTTCTGGTTATTTCTACGAATGCAACTGAGTTTTTAGTGAGGTTGGATACAAATACATGTTCTTGTTCTCATTGGTCTGATTTAGGGTATCCTTGTGTCCATGCTTAAGCAATTTTTTCTTTGGTGGGTCAGTTGAAGACTACGTTGAAGAATAGTACACAAAGAAAACATACGCCAAAATTTATGAACAGAGTATTAATGTTGTTCCGCTTCCTCCCACCAATGAAGTGGTTCCAAACAACGCTGATTTACCTCCACTTACAAAGCGGCCTCCCGGTAGACCGAAGAAAAGTAGAATGGAATCGGTGGGTGTTGAGTCAAAGCGTTTTGTGTGTGGAAGATGCTCTAAAGTTGGTCACAACCGACGAACTTGTACTGAAAATATTGTTCCAGGCAGATAGTATTTGATTCAAGTTTGGTAAAGATGCACACACATGGTTGCAAGGGTTTGCTACCTCATTTGACCGAAAGGACCGTTACTTTACACGTGTGTTTTACACGTGTGAAAACATTGTCAGAATATAACTCGGGGTTATTTCAGAAAGAATAATTCGAAAAGGGTTATTCTGGTAAATACAGCAAAGTTGAGGGTTATTTTTGTAAATTCCTCTTATTATTATTATTATTATTAGTTGAAATTCAGAATGGTTTTTACTACAATTGTTTTTTTTATTAAAAGCGGTCACACAAATGCTTCCTGTATAAATACACTTTTCCTTTTGTCATCATTCATCGATTGTCGCAAGTCGACGGCGGTGATATTTAACTCTATCTACAGCTGTTCTTACACTGTAAGTTCTCACAGTGTTGAGAAAAATCTTTGGTCGTGTCGACATTAACTAATGTCAACACTCCTGCTCTGCTCGACAATCTTTCAAGTGACTTCAGAAAAAGGAAAGATGATAAACATGATGCAAACTTCAGGTTGAATCCATTGTGCATTTCAGAAACATTTGCGCTGTTCTCCTTGCATTCCACTCGCAACTTTGTTTGAAAAACTTATAAAGTGAGTTTCAATGAAAATCTTCCCATAGCCTCTTGAATTGTAAGAAGCAAAATAATAAAAAAACGTTCCATTATGGACTCATTTCTCCAAGTGATTAACGAATCATTGCATTCTAAAACTATGGCGAGCTTTCACCAAATTTGAGCTTGAGAATGCTTCTTCATCAGTTGTTTCATTAACAATTCAAAGCGGTTGGTCGCTAATGGCTTCGTCAGCACATCAGCCAATTTTTCATCGGTTGGCGTGTATGTCAGTGCGATCTCTTCGCTTAGGACTTTCTCCAGAAGATAGTGATAACGCAAACTGATATGCTTCGACGTTAAAATATTTCTTACGCCTCGGGCTAGAACCATACACGCTTTGTTGTCCTAATGTATAATTGTAGCCTTTGTCTGTTCATTCTTAAGGTCGCTCAGAAGCAGACGAAACCAGACAATCATTCGTGTTGCAGAATTGGCGCCAATATATTCAGCCTCGGATGTGCTGTGGGAAATGATGCTTTGTATTTTAGACGTTCAGTATACCAGATGTTCTCCAACAAATGCAAGAATGCCGGTAGTTGATCGCCTAATTTGGACGTCATCAGCCCACGATGCATCAACGTACACATGTAATTAGTTCGATGCCTCGTTTCTTCAATAAAAGAGTCCATACATTCTAGTTCCTTTTAGATATCTTACTATAGCATTCAACGCACTCCAGTGCGAGTTGTGTGGATCTTCAACGAAACGAAAAAGATCGGATACTGATAGAGAGATGTCTGGTCGGGTGCATACGCTGAGATACAGAAAGTAGCCAACCAGTTCTCGATGCGGGCATATTTCTTGGGATCTGACTTGTCATCCGGAGTTTCTTGAAATCTGTCCCTTTTGAAAACGGCACGGAATTTATCTTCGAGTCTGTTAAGTTGAACATTTACAGGATTTTGTCGATGTATAGACTTTGCGTTACATAAACGCCTTCTTCTCTGTCTATTACATTCATCCCCAGGAACTACTTTACAACACACATGTCTGTAATTTTGAATCTATTGTTCAAAACTGATTTTGCCTTTGAGAGTATGCTTTTCTCTGCTGCCATTATCAATATGTTATCGACATAGGTTAAAATTACCAATTCTACTTTGTGTTTGTTGCATCTGGTGTACACACATTTATCCGCCCGGCTGGGGGTCATCCTAGCCTTTTATTTTAAAAATCCATCGAGCAGTTGATTCCACATCCTAGAGGATTGTATAAAACCATAAAGTGCTTTAACGAGCTTCAATGACTTGACTCTAGGTACTAAATGTTCGAAACCTGGTGGTGGATGGACGTACACATATCATCGAGAACTGCGTTCCAGAAGACGGTGCTTACGTCCATCTGGTTGATTTTTAATTTTAGCTTAACAGCTAAAGATAGTACAACTCGTAGTGTTGACATGCGGTATAAGGGTGCGTGTGTGAGATCATAGTCGATGCCATGCGACTGCATGTACCCCTTCACAACCTAGCGAGCTTTGTATTTAACTATTTCACGATTTTCATTTTCATTTGCTCGAAATACCCATCTTGTCTGAATGTGCTTTCGATTTGGTGGCATGTCTACTATCTCGTAGAATTTCAGTCTTTTAATATAATCAAGTTCTTCTTGACATGCCTTTCACCATTCTTTGTGTTCTGTTTGCCTCATAGCCCCCTCGAAAGTGTCTGGAGTTTCTACTTTTTCTAAAGATGATACTGCAATATGTGCAGCTTCTTGCAGTGTGATTGTATTCGTCCTTTGTACATTATACTGCTAAAGTACTGTGTCATTATGGACTGTTATTCCTATCGCGCTCCTTTCTTCGCTGTACTCTGAGATTTCGTCGTCACTACGTGTGTGATGAAGTGGTGTCATCATCGGTATCTGAAGTTTCTTCGT
>JAULBU010060192.1:0-11642 GCA_032358235.1 Odonthalia washingtoniensis | reverse complement strand
GCTCCAACAAACTCAAAAACATTATTTGCGCAAGCTCGAAAATTTGGACAAAACCTCATTTTTTAGCGATTTCAGATACATGCGAATGAAGTTGGCATGGCTTTCTCACCCTCGACCTGATTGTTGCTTCGAAATATCCCGTCTAGCACAATTCACCAACCATCAATTCATATATCCATCTTTATTTCATATTTCTACCATCAACAAAGCAACTGATTACTCACGTACACATCCTTTCAAAATTTCATTTCATCGTCTTGAAATATCTTCACTACATCTCATCGACTACGAAGATGCATCCTTCTCTAACAATAGCGATATTCCATCCCAAATCGGATATCTCGTGCTCCTTGGGGACTCAACAGATAATGTCATCCGACTGATATTTCGCTCCTATAAAGCCCTGCGGTTCTGCCGATCTGTAATCCGCGCTGAGTTCGTAGCATGAATTATCCGATATTTTTGATTCCAACTTCACTCTCGCATCTGAACTCTCAACTGTGACCAACTGTACGGTACCTCTTCGCCTCTTCACTGATAACAAATACCATTTTGATTCCTTCTCAAAAGGCACCGGGACATGTGAAAAAGGTTTAATATTGTATTTAGAGGCTGCTTGCACTGGTTTTTTTATGGTAAAATCCCCCAGATTGGTCTCGTTTGGTCTGAGAATAACATCGCGAACTGTCTCACCAAACCAATGTTACAAGATACTCTGAGCGGGCTATTGAATAAATACAATCACGTCCCGACTCCAGCGCAATGGATCATACGCCAACCCAATGATCCAACATCTTAAGCTTGCTTACTCGTTTAATTTCTATTTTTCTTTCTTCTTTCGTATGTTTCTATCTGGTTTCTTTATCATCTTTACTAGAAATATACTTGTTCTGGTTCTACTTTCATATCTGATACCCCTACGGGACATTATTTTACAAAATGGGGGCAATAAGGGGTCATATTTGTACATGAAATATGTTCAAGTATGTCCTGAATTCTGTTACTTCCTAGTCGTTCTTTTTTACACCAGTTCAGGAGTCAGAAATCTGAATAATCAATTCAAGAACTACTGTAATATTGCTTTTTACATATTTTTATTGATTCATGTGAAACAATGTGAATCGAAAACTGTTTGAGACTATTTTTGAAATGGATTGCAGGTGTTTCTTACAGTAAAATACAGCTTCTTATTGGTTGAAGCGAACCAATGAGAATCATAAACTGTTTGCGTCTATTTCTGAAATTATCTATAATTAGATTTGTACAGTACAGTACAACAATATATATATTTTTATTGCTGTAATTTTCAGTTCGAACGACATACTGTAAGACTTATTAGAAGAATCTCTCTTAAACGAGACAATGAACCATTAAATCCTGCCAAATTTCTGAGGATCATTGATCCCTTTCAGAATCTAGATTTGAGGATCATTGATCGCTTTGATCTCAATCTAGATTTTCAAATTATAGTATCACCTGATTCCCAGACCGGTGCTCTAGATGATTAGTTGTCGGGGCTGGAATAATGACATCTGGGGTTGATATATCAACTTGCAGACATTCATCGTCCCCTTGACCAAGCAATTTTACATAATGGAAAATATATCGGTTGGATAGTACAGAAACATCTGTCAAATAGGAAGCAAGAGCTCCTCGTATGGCATTCTCAACCTCAGGTATATCGGTAACTAGATTCAGCAGGTCAGTTGAATGTTTAGCACAAGCAAAATTCGTTTTACCACAGCCAACTGCCTTGAAAATACAAGTGATAACAGTACTGATATCAAAACGATTAGTTAATGTTGAACGAAGAGAATGAGTTGCTTCACTGTGGATTATGAAGCATATAGATTGGTAGAATTCAGACAACCAGAAAACTGGTTTTCCAATGTATTTAGAAGCAATTGAGAAACCAGTTAAAACATTTAGTCATAATTCCATCATGAGAGACATTTTGTTCAATGCAGAAACTGCAAGATTGTATGTGAGATGATCCCATTGCCTCACTGAATTGCCCAATTTGAAGGACGGCAAACAGTCCATGATTATGTCACCAAGATTAAACATAGAAGAAGGTAGAACAAATTAGTCGACTCCGAGACAAACCATACTGCACCTGGACACATAAATTTGGTTCGCATGTTGTAAGCTTACATATTAAAAGATAATTATTTTTTTGGACAGAAATGGTATTTACTCCCCACTATGAAGAGTTAAGATTCATTTATCTTCCAAAAAGAACAAAGCGTCTCAATCCAGATGGAATAAACATCATTGAGATGTTGATACCAGCTGGATTGAAATACTTGGTGGGACCCAACCGAAAACAATCCAATGAAGAGTAATTTATCCATCAAGTTCTAATGCGCTATTTTCTGTAATGGAGTGCAGTACTTTGCTAACCAAGTCATCTATCCATTCCATTATCAGAGCATTAAGAGACCGGCAGAGTTGATATCCGAAATTAATTTTGCATCAATCACAATTAGAGAAGTTCGTTCCGAATTACCCTGGTCAGAGGATCTTGTCTGAAGTTTTAAGATGAACGAATTCATTTCATCGTAAAAAATACGCCAAAAAGTACTTTTCAGGGACCTGTTGGCCCAATCATCATGAATCCACAATGATGTTGCACGTGAGCAAAACGTTGCTTAATATTTCCCAAAAACACATAGTCCTGTACAAGCCTTCGATTATATCACGAGAACACACACCAGCTCAAAACTATTCTACATAGCTTTTATACATTGCGTGCATAATTTACCATCCGGTGCACTTGTTCTTTCGCACTTATCAGTACATCAGTGTCATAGTCCGATCCACATAAATTTCATGAAAATCGATCAAGGGCATATTGTGCTCGCTAGTTGGACACATCATGAATCAAAACCCTGAATCCTTTAAAATATTCCTAGTATTTCCGATACGATCGGGCCTGCTCGCTCCACGCCGCTTGATTTGGCGTCACTCCAAACATTTCTTTTTCCAAATCCGCTTGATTTATTCCATGCCCACCTTGTCCGTCCACTCTCCATCCTCAGCGAGGCGTCTTCATCACTCCATTTCATTCTTGAACTTCAAATGCTGCATCTAACACCGCCACTCAAGTTCCTTCTCCTTTTCGCTGTTTGAAGACTCACTCAAAAATCCAGTCACCGTTAGATTTTGCACTCATTCGCTAATATCCTTGGTTACATCACGCTCCAGTCCCTGCAATGATTATCCCATCGCAATGTTTCCCTTTACATATCCTCCGCGTCGACCTTTAACATCTCTTCTTGGAAACACTACTTTTCCAACCGATTGTCCATCTTGCGAAGCCACGGGAACTTGACCGTCCCTTCCAAATCTCGTCAATTTCTCGTCTCGTACCAGCCCTCACTGATTCAATTGGTCATTCCCAAATGCCTACACCATGAACATGAAAGACTCTCTTGCATTCCTCTGCCGCAACACGTCAGGAGTTGCTACAGACGTGTGTTGAAAGTATCCTTCAACTCCACACGGTTCCAGTAAACCTACCAGCATCAAAGTAATTCAAAATTGTTCATTCCCGAGATGCATCTCCCTTTTCATAGCAACATCAAAAGAAGCACCAAAATCAATGGGTGATATTTCCGGCCAGTATTTCAATCATCAAATTTGACGTATGAAGATCAACCAAACAAAGAAAATACTCAACAAGAGACAAGACAGAAAGTTATTTATTGTAGTTAGTCTGCCATTTCAGCCACATTTCCGAGTTTAGACTTCTCAACCATACCACATCAGCTAAATATCCACCATTTCTACTCTTCAGCATGTATTGGAACAGATCTGTTTTTGGCAAAGAGTCGGTCTATCTGGTTCAAGAACACAACGAAAAATAACGAGATGATCGATGTCGGGAAGTACTATTCGAGCGCCGCCGAAGTTTTTGACCAGTGAATGCATAGTGTCACAATCAGGAACCAATTCAATTAATATGGCATTGTCAGGGAGGGCAATTACAGAGTACGTCTTCAAACAGACACCATCAGTAACATGCGTTGGTAAATCTTTGAAAACACTTTGTTAATTATTCCAAACACTTGCAAGAATCGTTCGTCCTTACTCAAATATTAATGACAGCTGAGAACGAATTGATATTCCTAACCATCATTTCCAATGATTGACAACTTCTGAGATCTTTGATTACTTTGCATCACATGCAGCTAAGGATTCAATTGCTCTATGCTCACAATAACTGTGCCTTCATCAGGATTGAATATTCCAGAGACCACTAACGTGAGATCGCTTGACTCACCCAGATGAACATTTGAAACATGCCTCAAATGTAGCTCTTGCATTTCTTGATGAGATTTTTGGATATCCTTGAAGACTCAACCATAAAGATGCCACGCTCTTTCAATACATTATCGAAATAATTCTTCGTCAGCGCCGCGATCGCGCTCCGTCATGAAGAGTTGCTGAGCATCATGACGATCGCGACCAAAAAGAGAAAGAAAATCTCTCTCATGAAGGGTTTCAGTACCTTCGCTTACCTCAGCGTGCAATGGAGCCAGTTTATTAAACATTCCATCCACTTCATGCTTAAAATAATACAGTTTTGACATTTCTTTCAATTTTTCATACCACATTTCCTTCCACAAAATTTCAACTCTCACAACCTCCCGTGCGACCAATCTCGCCTGAACGACAATATTATCATGGTATTTTTCGAGTGCTTGCAGGATCTCACTTGCAGCTAAATTCCTTTTTTTCTGCATGTCTCCAGCACTTTTGGCTACTGTTAACGGATAGACTGCGACATGAGAATGTGCTTTTCTAATGCGGGTTAAAAGATTTTTCACTCCTTTCTGCACACCGGTCTGTGGTGTTTGTAAACGGCAAATAATTTGAGGTACAACTTCTAAATATCTCACAATATTTGTTTCCCTGGGAACCTTTCTCAAATTGAACATACATCTTTGCATAACCAGCATCTATTACAGCATCAGCGTCTCCACGCAACTGAGTACCAAAATGATGACGCTCTCCGTCATCAGTACTGATTCATTTATATGTAGAATATAATAAATCTTTTAATAATTGATGCAAAAAACGTTAGGAAGAGAAGGAATAGAACCACAGGGAAAAGAAAGGAACGTAGAATAAAACGTACGCTGAGAAGAATTTATCGAAGATGTCATTGAGTCTGTGTTCACCAGAAAATGTTCGTAGATCATCATCGTCAGCGAATTCGTTTGTGCAAAAGTCGTTTTTCATGGTTGAAGAAAGGATAATATTAGTAGAGGTTAGATAAGGATGAGAAAAACGATGACGGTGATGGAGATGACCGACGGTGAAACGAAATCTGAAGGAGATGGTGATAAAAAAATTAAATCAGACTGAAAAAAAAGAAAGGAGGACGTAATTAGCACATAAATTTTGTAAAACAAAAAGTAATTTAAAAAAAAGTGAGGATGCAATCAGCGCATAAATTTTATAAATTTTATAAATTTATGTTTTTAGACTTTCAGTAGTCGACATGGTAGAGTTTATTTAGGACAGAAACATTGTCCACCTAAGAAAGGCCATAATATTAGGTATGATCTCTCTTTATGATACTGGTAATGATTAATTATATGATTCACTGAACCTAAATTGAATCCTCACAATTGTTTGTAAATCGTGACCATCAAACTATTTGCTTCTCGTGTCAAAAGAAAAATAAATCTGTGCAGTCCTCAACGAAATCTTTCTAAAGTAATCATACTAACAAATTTCTCATAATCAGCATTTAATTCCCTCTTCACGGTTGTCCATAAAGTATCAAGCCCCTGAAACTCCTCACCTATCTAAAAATGACGATGTCGTATTAATTCAGAGCTTGATAAGCTCCGAGAATTCTATTGATTCCATCTGAAGCATGAACATCAACTTGGTGAATGGAATTCAAACGAGTCAAATCTATTTAAGAAATAAGTTCGAATTTGACTTCTCGCAGTATTTTCTGTATTTGATGCTGAAGAATGTGAAGGAACATAATTTTCAGCAACACCAATTGTTCGACTTAAAATGGTATAATCTTCGATTGATGTGGATGTAAAGATGCTTTGAAGATTTTCAATTTTAAAAACTTGTCGTTGACGTCCACGACTCAGTCTGAGAGCCCAATCAAGCAACCAAAGATGGAGAATTTCTATCGTTCCATTTCTTAATTCAATTTCAATTTCGAAAACCCTCCTTAGTCTACCATAAGAAAAATCAAATGTATTCTCTTCTATGTTATAATGCATTTCTGTAGCCACGTACCAGGACGCTCGGTGATGACCATTCGGATTGTCTTCATAGCTATGACGATCATATGCAATTGCAGTCTGTGAGACCGAATCAGAATTGAATTTTAAATTGTTCACCTCCCGTAAGAGCAAATTTTTGTTAGCGAATTCTGTGATTTAATGTCTACTAATTCCCTCGTATTTCGATGAATTTGAAACAATAACTTCAATTCCTGTGCCAGGTTCAATTGAACCAAATACGCAGCCATCTACGGTTGTATTATATTTCAAACTTGAAAAAATGGCGACTTAAAAAACATTTCACAAGCCTCTTCATACAAAGAACGGCAATAAAATGTCTCTGTAATCGAATATTCCGCATATAGACGTTCTACCTCCCAGCCAATCATCCTCTCCATACCAAACCGAGAACATATAACTAGAGGACCAAACTCTTCGACTGTCTCCTTCCAGTGTAGTAACATATGAATCTGACGTTTGCAGTAACTAATTCTGCTTGATTCAAATATATAAATGTATTTCTCAAAAACTTGAAGAACGCAATAGAAAGACCGCCTATAGTTTCTATTTCTGATATTTCAAGATCTGCTCTAGCACAGAAGTCTTTATGCCTCACAAACTCATTCACTCCATACATATGTGTTGTAGAAAGGTGACTGTAAAATTGAATCAGTAATAAATTCATCATAAACTTTTTATGTTCTAATGCCTTCCAATTTTTGATTTGTGTCAACTTTCGTGGACGTCTCTCCATCATACAAGATGGAAGTTTTTTCCCCATGCAATTAATTATTCGCAAATTAGATGAATAGCGGTCCGTAAAAGACAATATAATTCTTCGAAACACAACGTTTACCAATACAAAATATCCTCTTCGACATTTTACAGCAATTCCATAGCGTCATTAGGGAAAGACTTGTATAGTAAAATGGTTGGTGATAGTACAAAATTGGGTTTGGAACAATTCCTGTATCTTTTCCAATATGTTCAAGTTGAGAAGTTGACGTTGATGATGATAAAGATTGGAAGGTGCGGTAAATGTAAATTAATTTACAAGATTGAATATTAGCCGGGTTATACATTCATAGTAATGACGCACTCGTTGAGCTTCCAGACGATTGGGGATATTTGAAAGGATACTAATAACCTTGATGACCTTCGCTGATGTAGTAGCCCTCAATATCACACGATCTGCAGGGATGTTTTCCCCGATGTACTTTTAATCCGGCAACCTTAAAGATATCTTGAGTGTCACCTTGTATCCAAAGAATATGAATCATCACATTTCTGACCTGTCCATCGTAACATTTTACAGGAACTCCTGAAGGTAGTGTTTACCAAACTTCATCAATTAGAGGTGTGATAAAGGATTGGCGATTTTTCAGGGGGTCAATACCAGTAATGAAAATGTTTGGGATCATGTTACGGATGAAGATTGGTTTTTTACAATGTTTTCGTCGTACTGAAAATCTTGTGTACAATGTTTTTCAAAACACAACAGTGTGTCTAAAGAATTTAATGAACATTGGTTGTTTCCAATGTCTTTATCGTGTTCAAGATTTAGGGAACAACTGTTGTTAAAACGTAAAAACGTGAAAAATGAATATTGACCATTTATTTTTTTCAATGCTTATCCATTGTTCAGAAATTGGAAATTTATTTATTATATTTACGACGTGAAGTACGCATTAAAATATCCGTATATACACTTGAATTGAATGGTAAAAAACTCTTAAGAACGCCTTAGTGTATAACCACCTCGCCGACCAATGACGTAGAACAACGCTCTTTGAGTGATATCTGTTACATGTTCTATAACTTTCCCACTGATGTTGAAGTGGAAATCCACATCTATTTCACACGTGTGTATACATGCAACTTTCCTTACGATATTTGTAAGCGTCAACAGATACATGGTTTCTGAAGAAAATGGCAACGAAAGGTAAAGGTTATCATTAGCAAATTGTAGCTCTCTCACAGCTGCCCATGTCTCCGACGCCCCCAGTTGTAGATCTGACACCGCTGTGCCGACCAAAGAATGTATTTAGAGGAATTATTTTCGACCGAATACGTCGCTTGAGTTGGTACACAGCGTCGAATTTTTAACTGTACCAGTTGTATCCAATATTGTTTTAATGACATCTTCATGTTTGATAACGTATTGCTGATAATTGGATGCAGAAAAGTTGACTGTTATCCTGAATGAAGTGTAAGAAAACACAATGACATATGAATACTGTAGACCTTTATAATAAGATATATGTTGAAATAACTGTTTCTGTATTGTATCATTAATATCACGTTCACCCATATTTAATTGTAAAGTAGTTTTTAGATTTTTTTCACTCCTTTTCACTTCCCGCAAATTTCGTTATCCTCCAAATCTATATTCAGCGATCCGTAACATGACTGAAGTTGATTTGAAACAACTTCCTCAACAGATCTCTGAATTATTGTATCCATTTCCTTATTTATCGCTATGGTTTCTGGGAATGTCCAATCCACCATTGAAAATTCCGTGTCACCCATTAGACGCAAAAAGAACGTCAATATGGATTCCATTTCCTCCTCATTCTCACGTTTATACAGTTTCCAGGTCTCAGAAATTCTGAAGAAGCAGTCTCTTGCTAATATGAGATGAACCGCATGGATATGAGCTCTGTTTCTGGTATGTTTTGATAGTGAAAACTTTAGGGGCTGATGAGCTGAATCGAAACGGGCTCGCTGATAAACGTAGCATATTTGAACAGGCGAACAGTGTATGATATGAGCGCTAGCAGCCTATTAACGTTCGGTTTATCTACGAAATTCCTTAAATGGGAATGAGAATGGCATGACATGTCTACTGTTTGACGTATCTGACATTCAAGTTGTGTAACTTGCTATGATACAATCGTATTTTCGGTCCATGCATAAACTGACTTGAATTTTGACCATCGACGTTTACAGTTCGCCACCAAACCAGAACAGAAGCTAATTGACTGAGATCTTATATTAGTTTAGCACAAGGTGAACTATTTTAAAATAATAATGATGCCAAAACAGATGGTAGAACAGTTAGTAGACAATATAAGGTAGACATGCTTGTACTGAATGGAGTTTTTGTTGAATAGTTAAATTCGGCTGATTGTCATTCCAACCCGACCATTTTAGAGCGGAACATAGTGATCATTCTAACCTACGTCGATAATTGTCATTATCAAGATGTATGAAGCAATCCTCAATAAGGCCTTTTGCCATTCTGGTCAAAAGATGGTCCGGCTCAGCTGCATTTGTCAAGAACCAGTCGGAGTTTCCAGATATTATTCGTTCACCGGTATAATTTTAAGTAATACAATTTCAATTCTCTTCAATCTGCTCATTTAGTTTCACGAGAGGCCATTAACCTCTGTCTTAAACATTGCTGACGTCACCTTCACACATTCCCATCCATTGAAAATGAGATTTCAATATAGGAAGTGATCGCAGAGCTTTCATTCTATAAAACGTATGGCAGAAAGATGAGTGTTCCCAATTATATTTTGTTGAGTATGTGTAGTTCGAATTATTGCAATTTAGACGATGACGGAATGACCAGTGTGTACACGGCGCCCTAGTGCAGTGTTTTTTGACGTTCAAAACCTTAGCAGACACCGGGTAGTCTGCAATGAATCCAGTAACTTCTAAAAATATTTTTGATTGAACACCATTAGCGTCAATATATGTAAGCTCTGATATAATTAGATAAATAATTTCTGGAATTATGATGTAGAATAACTCATTTGTAGAGACTCCTGTAGGAATCAGTGAAGTTGTACGTATCGAATATTGAAGACGGCGTATTGATAGTGATAAACCTTTTGAAAGCATATGAAAACCACCTACAGCTCCTCATGGAAACATTGGTGACCTTGCAGTAAGGTCATCGCAATATTGCAGCATTCTGCATATGTAATAAGGGGTTCCGTCTTGAAGTTTTCCGGTTGTCTTACATCTGCCAGAGCGAGCAACTAACAGTAATATCATCATTTGTTTTACCTACGGCAGGATGAAAGACAGGAACAGACGTAATTCTTAAGGAAGTGTGAAGATGAACGATTCTTGAGTTATTTCATTATGGCAATAGAATGATATATTATCAAATCTATTGGACTCATTCCACTTCCAAAATGTTTTGAAGACGACGGAAACGAATCAAAGCGTTCGTTTTTAAAGTTTGGTCCCTACGAGGGGTTTATTGGTCGTATTATGACTATTGTATTTGCAAGTAGAACAGAATGGGATGCACTAGTTCCGGCGTCAGATTCGGCAGATCCACATTGTACAATAACATCTAATTTTCGAATTCGAAGTCATCAGCGTCGCGTCACACGCTTGCAACGATGGCTACCTCTGTCACGATTTTCCATCATATTATTGGTATTGAATCGGCCATTGCAAGCAATTTCCACATACCCTTTCACTTCGCCTTGCAGATGTTCCATAATGGAACGCTCCAGGTCATCGTGTGCTTCGAAGCATCCTTCATTCCACACTAATTTATTATTTTCGTCAACTGAAAACATTGAATAGACCAATCCGTTTATTGATTGGTGTGCGGCAATTTGTTCTCCTTGGTATATATCCCATATGTGTTTGGATTACGTAAAATTCTCTAAACGTTCATTACCATTGCAATAAACCTCGATTTGATCCCCGTGTTTGCTTCCTGTTCTAGCCCGCTATTGGATATATTGAAAGGGGAACATCTAGTTTCGGTATTCCGTTTCGTGATTATATCTGTGCTTTTAATTCTGCAGTTGATTAGGCCGAATAAGTCATTTTCTTGTAGTGTTAGATTACAATTACATTCATTAATACAAAACATTTTTCGAAAAGGAGTGGGTAAATTTTCGTCTAATTTCGCGCATGAACTTGGCAGGATTACTGTTACTTTTTCTGTATGAATCGTACCAGATGCAATCATTTACTTAACTTTTACTGGAATTGGTTGAACCTTCGATTGGAGGAAAACACTTTCTATGTAATATGGGAATACATATTGGCTCATACATGAATGACTTGGAAGTGCGTTTAGATCATGATAGTTAGCTACAACTTTGGTCATATGGTCGTAATCAACTAGGATATGCCTTTCCTTACCGTGCATGGAAATGGAGGCGACCATAATTCGTTTTCTCACTCTTCTGTACATAATTTTCAATAATGTTTTTTCTTTGACGATATTTTCAATGCTAAATAATGTTGATATTGATGTATTTACAGTTGAATTAATTTCCTTCTCATTCTGTTCTATCTCTAATTCAGGATCAAATTCTGTAGCGTCATTTCCAATATTACCTCTTTCAAAACCAGAAATGTTTTCATTTTCAATGTCTCTCAGTGGATTATCCGTTACAA
>JAULBU010060181.1:0-11645 GCA_032358235.1 Odonthalia washingtoniensis | reverse complement strand
ATTCTATTAGTGAGTTCTTTTCCTGGATTTTGTGTAACTAGATTTTGAACATTATTTAATAGCTTATTCTTATGAGCTTAATTTCTAATAAGATGGTCTGGACTATTGCAATTGAAGCAAAGTCCTTTACTGTAATTGTTATTATTGTTATTATGTGTGTTATTAAACCTAAAGTTCAATGTATTGTTAAATGTATTGGGTTGTCTGTTGTTAAACCCATTGTTAAACCTATTTCTATATCCATTGTTAGATCATTGTTGAGAAAAGTTGTAAGGTCGGGAAGAAGATGATCCATTACGGCGTGGTACTTCATATATCCATTGTACTTGATAATGTATACCAGGAATATTGTTTGAATTGTCCAATTGTCGGCCATCTCTCTTTTTACCTTTTGCTTGTTTCTCTTCTTGAAACTACGCAGCCTCCAAACCGGTGAAAAGTTGCTGGAAATTCCAAGGAGGAGTCGCGGTAGCACTTTGTGTTAATCCACTGCGTGTCCAATCGATACCTGCTACTGACTCAGTTAAATATTCTACTTTAGCTTCTTCAGAGTGGTGTGATCGATGTCCTTGTGGAGCAAAGCGTGTAATTTTGTCTCTAAGATCTTCCAAAGCGTCGCTCATAGACCCGTCGCTCTTGTCCATAATGGCTGTAATGCGCAAACCTTGCAAGTATTTGCGTACACGGTTTTGCCGGGTTAAGCTATTAAATTTTTGTTGCATTAAGGATTAAGGAAATCTTGAAAAGATGAACTGTCAAATATCTTAAGCCTATAGAATCTTCCTGCTTCACCGGAAAATAGATTATGGAAATAGCGTACTTTCTGTTGCTGGTCCAGATCGTAGTCAGTACATACATCTATGTAGTTACCAATGTATTCACCTATATCTTCTCCTAGTTTACCAGTAAACTTGTCATCTTTTTTAAAGCAGCTAACAATACTTTGTGCTATCTTACGTTAGTTGTATTGTTGGTCATGTGGTAACTTAGCAGGAAGATCGTTGCTCTTGTTCCGCATATCGTCGGAGGTGGGTGTATTTTGGACAAATGTCATACGTTGACGTAGTGATGTTAATTGGTCTACGGCTAATCTTTTATCTGCATCATCTGTTAGGAGAAAAGTGGTGAGTCCACAAGATATTCTGGCACACTCATGGTGGGATATGTATTCCATACCTCTAATTAGTAAGTACTCCCTCATTATCAGCCATAGAGTTGTTGGACCACGGAGGTTTTCCATGATATACATGAATTCTAAAGGAAGTTCTTCACGCATCTGGGCGATACACGTGTTGTATTCTATTTCATTATGTCTGTCCATATGACTTTCGAGAACTGCTTTGAATTCGTCATGGCTATCACTTACAGGGTTGTAATCTTGTAATTCAGCAAGTAATCTTTCCATGTGTGAAATGTCTGAAAATAAAGGGCAAATTCAATTTGAATGCAATGCAAAAATGTTTGCCTTTTGAAGCGCCCCTTTTCATTTTTTTGTATTTTTGTATTTTGTATGTATTTTTTTGTTTTTGGGCGATAAACAAAACAAATAGAATACTAAACCTATGGAATAACATATATGAGAAAATGTAATGAAAAAAGAGCTATTTTCGACCTTGTTGTCTTGATTTGTTCTTAATAAAATGGCTTTTCCAACCAATATGAGCTTCCCAGTTGTGGGCACTCAGTAAAGTGATCTGGCACACGTGACAGTAGAACGTTTCTTTTGTAATTGTATGTTGGTGTCTTCTACCTCTCCTGTGCTCCGCTATTTGATGAGAATTGAAGTATTGTTTGCAGGGTTTACAGTATACCTGTTTCGTTATATGTCGCCCTCGCTGTCAGTCCAACGCAACCCGTTCAATACGTCGAGCCTGTATGTTGTCAAGTGTTTGAATTGGCGGTGTAATGGTGGCGGAATACAGGCGGCGGTATGCGGATGGGTTACGTACCTTGGACGATGGTAGGGGGCGTACTGTACTTGACGTCGGGGACGGTACTGCACGAGAGAGTGGGGGCGTACTGTACGAGATGGTGGGAATGATACTGTATGTGAGGGCGGGGAGCGTACGGCATGTGAGGGAGGGGAGCGGACTGTACTTGGCGGCTGGGGGGTTACTGTACTGGACGGTGGATGATCTGTCTTGTGTACTGGTGATGTAGGTGGGGAGTTGGCGAGTGATGGATGTAACGTTGGGGTGTGTATAGGAGATTCTTCTGTACCAAAAATAGAATTGTCCAACTTGTCGATTGCGGCTTGTCGAATTTCGGTATCTGAATATTCGCTACTTGAGTCGGGGCCCCGGACCGGTCTTGTACGCGGTGTGGACCGCTGTTTAATAATTCTTGTGTTCGGTTTCACTGTATAAAAATAAAAATAAATTAGATTTTATTTTCAAAGTGAAAAATATTTTAAGGCAGGGAAAAAATGAAAATTAACTTACTGTTTACTTTATTTTTTCACTGACTTAAAAAAAACTGTATTTTAAATCCTAGATCAGTACAATATAATTATGAAAAATTATTAGTAAGTCTATCCGTTTTCTCAGAAATGAAATTTTATCTGGAAAATTTCTATCTGAGAAAAGTTAGAAGTTTCTAACATGAACTTGTCTTTAATTTAGACGTTGAACCTTAATTGGTCTGTAGTTGTTGATCGAGTTGTTGCGCTTACTTATAAGTGTCGCTAAACTGAATTCTGTAAAATTGATAATCGATACCAGGAAAATCCAAGGGATGGACTTTCGAGGCCGTCTTTTATATCAGTAAACAAATTGTAAAACATAATTGTATTATGAGTAAAACATATCAAAAGATCATAAAATAGATATATCAACCAAAAACATAGAATCCCCTCATAAACATAAAAGTAGTAAAAAATTTCCTTACAGTTGAACATATCTTAACGGGATTTATAAACATGTAAATAGTGTACTGTAGCGTAGAAATTACGTTTTGTGTAAATACATATTAGCAAGAATCATCATCACTCATAATTGATAAATAATGATGATATAAATTATTTATCGTCAACATTCTGATCATCATAACATATTATCAACTTTATAAATAAAGTCACCATCTTCTTTTGTTTATTTGAATCGTCTCTCGCTAAATCCTGAGTGTGACGTGTAAGCTCCAGAGAGGTATATTGTACTATCCTTGCTTCCCGCGCCCATTCCTCTTTTTCTATAAGACGACAATTTTCGGGACTGTAAGAATTTATCGAATCAATTATTCTTAACTGAGTCGCAAATAGCACTCTACTCTGCGAATTTCTTCAAGAAACATGCTAAAAAGTTCTTCTTCTTGCAAGTTAAGACAGAAGACGGCTAAGAAACCATTGTAAAGATCATGGTAAAAGATTGCGATAAAAACGTTCATCGCCTTCTCCCTTAGACGCATGACTTGACAGATTACGTCTTAGCACCTACACCCGATAATCTATCACTGACGAGCGCAATGGACTCACTAGTTTCATCTCAATAATCGACAAAACATCTCAACAATGAATGCCATCCTTTCGCACCGACGACTACCGACTTCGCATACTATGCCGTGGTGTGTCATATTTTGCATGGTCAGTCACACCCCGATTTCAACTTCTCACTGCTAAAACTGACTGTAACTCGTTCAAAATTCCCCCTTTCGCTAACATGACCCTAATAGAAGAGAAAGATAAACACGATACAACTAATTCAACTTCTGGAATAAGATCCACAAATTATGGTCAATGTGATAATCGTCCTCAGTCACGCTCCCATTTGTGTCAATGATATGGTGGTGCGATATGGTGGTGTATAGAGCTACCAACCATTCAAAAGATCCTGAATTCCGAAAAGATTGTGACCACCCAACAGTCATACATTTACCATGCTACGCGACTTACGATTACGAACCCTGTTACAGGCGATGTGGCTGTGGTTTTATATCATGGACACCCAAATACAAATGCCTCAAAGGCTCAATTAGCCTTACATAACTGAAAGCGTACACTGAAGATATTACTCTGCTACGGGAAGGACACACTTTTGTAACCGATATCGAACTAGACCTTTCAACATAAAAACATGCAGGAACAACCTATTTATATATGTGATCCTTCATTACAGATTTCGAAATCAAGATCAACCACAACATACTTCTCGATAAACAACCTTCACATGAAAAACATTCAGAAAAACAGTGACAACAGGTATCAACCCGATGACGCTATTTGAACTCAACATATCGAGAACAGTTTTCACTGTGACTCTTCCGACTATATATCTCTAGGAACTTAAAACATCGACCAATCTCCAAATTCGCAATCAACGCTGAAACAAACAGGCAAGATCGACTGAAACCACAAAGAAATATTGAACACTGCTCACGATAATCCTGATACCGGAATAATAACCTCCCGACCGGAGTTTTGTGTCAAGTCAGGAGCGCCATTCTCAGTAGTTGGTTTTGACTACTTGAAGTACATGAACAGATGTTTTAATATAAACGCCCCCACAATTCAACCTTGCTCCCTGGATTTTCTTTTTCTGCAAAATTGATTCCTGAATTTGATAAAGGTGTGTTTCAACCTCTCAATGTCGAAAGGTACTAAGCCTATCACCTCTCAACTGGACGTTACGGAAGCAAACATGCCGCAACTACTTGGCCTCGATTTACTTAAATATCATAAATTAATGATCGATCACGTACAAAACCGACTACCACGTATATCAAAACACTTCAGAAAATCAACTGGCTTCTAATGCTATATGGAAAAATTATTCCCCTTTTACGAGGTCCTTAAATTCATCTATTTACAACCTTCAAAATTCGAAAATAATCATTAATCTCTCATACCTAGGCTCTTTGCGTATCCACCGACAGTTCTACCACCCTTCGGATGGAACACTCTTTGCACTACAGAATCGACTCGTTGCTGTAGTTCGAATAGTGTTTCACGGTCTCAGAGACCGCCCCTACGGCAAAAATACCAAAACAGTTCACATAGTGCAATATATAGGCTTACTCTGTGACCCTTCCCATCGTATTACCAACGCAAAACTACGGTTTTGCGTCATATTTGGCAGTTACGTTTCTCGTTTCAATGATTGCATCTTTCTGGACATCGAATACATGTTAATCCATGCCATACTACATACTATGTAGTACAATAGTATTGCAGACCAAAGAAAGCGATACAGATATGATGTTAGCCTGCTCAAACAATTCATCGCTCACATATGGACGAAGATCTTGCGCTGTTGGACTTTAATTCATACCAGGATGGCCACCAGGATCATCGTCTATCAAAGTAGCGATTTTGGTCCTTCTTTCATTGGTTTGGATGAAATAATTGGAGCTAAAGTGTGAAATGCGAGAACCAAGGCTTATAACAGCCTCAGTATTGGTGAAAGGTATCATCAAGTCCTTCGTTCCACACTCCGAATGATGTTTATAACACACCAAGGCTGAATTAGACCTAAAATTACCCCTAGAAACGAAGTCACCACATGATACTATCGGACTGGAAGGCCTCGTTACTTCTGAACTGGTTTTTTGGCGACCTTCCACAGTCGCAACATCCGTCGGCGTAATATCAACTTTCGTGACTAGCAACAGACAAAAGAGCATCAGGGGATAACATCGCACGTGACGAGATGGATAATATAACGGAAAAAGTGCGTGTATAATTCGACTTTAGTCATGAAACGCCGCCTTCGGCCGACCTCATTTATACACCAGATGACCAAGTGTGGGTATGACGAGATCGCCAAGTCAACAGCCGACTTGGGAAATTAATTGGTCCCTTCATGGTGGCCTCCCTCAACAAAGCCCAGAAACGGGTTTATGTACAAGGTATAAATTTCGCAAGAATACTCCCTTTCTATACAACTATGCAAGTTGTAGAGAAAAGGAGTATTCTTGCAAAACTTTTTTCTTGTTCATAAAGAACTACTTGGGTTGAACCCAATTAATGCTGTATGCCCAGTCCTAAGCTTTGGTATCGACCTTCCGAACGTAGATATGATTCATATCTCAGCTTTTCCATTCCTTCGGCCGCTAAAAGACTCCACCTTAGTCCGGAGATGTTACTTCGCAGAGATTATAAAACAATCGGAACCAAGGTCAAGAAGCTTGGAGATGGTCAATATCCGCTAAAAAAAGAAGTGCGGAACCTCTTACGACGTTTTACTTTCAAAGTATTATTGAAAGAAGAGGTTCCCACCGATTAGACCAAATTTACGGGTCGATTTGTGTTAACATTCAAGTAAACCATTGCCAGAAGGATCAACCACAAAGACCGATTAGTTATGGATAGCACATAGACAAGCTTAAACAGTTCATGGTTCACTCGTCACAAACCTTACAGCTCCAGTCTATCCGACTTCGCCTCGTGCTCCCTAAGGCCTTTAGGTTTGACATAGGAACAAGTGAAGTGACTCAAACTTATCTCCAATCGGTGCTTCCTCATTCTTGAGATATTTACATCATCACTTCAACCCCCGAATTTAATCTAGATTCCTATCAATGTATTTAACTTCTCAAGCCGTTGTGCGGATTATTTGAGACGGGAGACTTTTCATTTCATACACTCGCCCGACATCACAAGCATGATTTGAACATGGATCACCTCGATAGTGAAAGTTATTTTCAATATCTTATGCATCACAACTACCTGTCCGGCTTACCCGGCGCTTATGTTGCCGAACTCCTTCGTACCGGGAATGATCACTTCGAGCGAGTTACCTCTCGCACGAAAGAAAAATCCGAGATGACAGAAGATGAGACTCTACCAGCAGACTTCGGCAGATTCCGGCTACAACAAATTAAAAACAAACTTATGTAAACACAACAACAATACCTCAAAAACTTGGAACAATTGGATACTTCAGAAACCTTCTCGTAATTCGGATAGATGCGTATGAAGCTGGCGTGGATATTTCACACTAGACCTGATTGCGTCTATGGCATTAGCCATCTTGATCGAGTCACGGAATCAACGTTTTTTAAAGAAACATATTCCTGCATCAAACTGATCAACTCAGCTACGACCTATGTGAAAAATAAATTGGTCATCATACTCTTCCAACACTTAGAAAAAGGCTATCTTCAAGTTTTGGAATAATTCGATACATCGTTTACAATTTAATTACGTAATTTTTCTTATAGATTCTACAGATGCAGTTATCACCCTGGATTTTAAATAGTAAAATATCAAGAGGATATATCACTACACGATGGATGCCGAGTTCATCTCCTCCAGAGACATGTTAGATGCGTCTAACATCTTGTATTTCAAACTCTGCAAACTGACTACTGGTACCATGCATTTTATATCGTTCACTGACAATAAGTCACTATTTGATACAATTTCAAAAGTCCACCGCACCAGCAAGAAACACCACATGCTAGATATTTCCGCAGCGCGGGAAGGATATAAGACTGGCGCAATAGCCGATATTGGGTTTGTTAGTTCGCTTTTAATTTAGAAGAAGGCCTGAAGAAGCCCATGACATAGGCCAGCCCATGCCACAGGCCACCATTCGATCCGTCCATTCTAGTGGTAAGTACGTACCAAGTTTCTAAAAATGGATACTGCGGTCAAAAGAACCAACATACTTCACAAAGTAATTTTTGTTTACTTCATTCTCCTTCTTCAAATTCTATTCATAATACATTAAACCCAAGGGCTCATGAGAGTGACACTCCAGTGACATTCTTAGAGAATAAATAGTGTATACAGTAACAATACATCCGGCTATCTCTTCAAGATTATAGATACTGTCACACTCCAGATACCAATTAATGTGCTTACAGATCGATAACGATCTTCACTTATATGAAAAGGAAATATCATAGAAATTGAATGTCGTATTATTTTGTTATCACTTTTTTTAGTCCCTCTTCAATCTCTCTATTCAATTAATAATAATCCTTATCAAAAATATATTTGATATTATTATTATTAGCGTATCACCAGGTGATACTGGTAGGATCAAAGCACACTATTATTTCTCGACTCTCGTATTCTAATCATCATCATATCATTCATCATTTCATTCATTCATCATCATATAATTCATCATATTATCCATTCTTCATCATATCATTCATCATATCATTCATTCATTCATCATCATATAATTCATAATAATCTGATCCATATCATCAGCTGATTCTCATCATCATTTCGACTAGCTCTAAATCAGTATCACCTTCACCGACCATCATCCTTCAATTCATACTAATCAATATCACGTCAACTGATCATTATTACTCTCATAAACATATACTACATTGCTCAATATCGTCAACATACTGATCATCATAATTATATTACCAAAATTATCACTCTGGGCGTTCAACTTATAGTAACCGACAAGCAGTTCAAGACTTTAGTTTCAACAGATAATGTTTTAGTCAAATTATCATCAAAAACTGGTGTATTTCTTAAATAAACAACCTCTGGTATTACATAGTTAATCAAGTATCAAATTTCTAAGTAAAGTCATCATCCTCTATTATTTCTTTGAATATTCTCCTGCGAAATCCCGAGTGTGACGAGTAAGCTCCTAACAGGTAGATTATACTACCTCCGCTTAATACGTCGATACCTCTTTTGGTAAAGACGACAATAAGCGGAACTGCTTGCTGGACAATACATGGTTCCAATTATCGAGGTTCCAATTATCAAACCGTACATACAGTATATACAGTGCATTCCAGGCCAATCATTTGTTTTACTCATAATTATTTGAAAAACATCAATTGTGCTCTGAGTTTCTCATTTGCAGATGGAAGTGGCAGAAAATAATCATCAAAGTCTTCCACACTGCATGAGTCGAGTTGTTTTCGCCCAAAACCAAAGCTAAAAGTTTTGTGTCGTTAATTTTCTGAATGCAGTAATCCTCACCAACTGGATTCAACAAATCCGTAATAGCTATTCGTTGTCCCATAGCGACCAGTTCGGATATATCCATCACCAACTCGGCAGCCATACATTCATCAGCCTCATTACTGTCTAGTGAAATATTTACAGCACCCGCCCCAATAGTCCGTTTTGGTTCCAGCAATTTTCAATTTGAGTTTCCGGGAATTAAATCCATACCCATTTAAATCAGCACATGGCCTGTAATACATCCACCTCATAAATGTTGGTAGACACTGCGTCTATGTTATTCAACAATATTTTCATATGGAACTTTCTGTATCGCAGCTTTAGAGCTCTAATTATGCCTGCCTATAGAGGTTGTAGTTTTGATGTAGAGTTTGATGGAAGGCAGAAAGCATTTACATTTGCAAACTTTGGTAAATTAGCAGTCGTCTTACAAGAACTGAAGTTGTCCGACGTTCGTCTGCAGAAGGACATTATAAACAGTGTCGGTTTTTTTCCGTTCTTACCAATGATGTGCAGTCAAAAATTGCTGACAAGTTGAATTAACCTCATATTATTCATTTTACATGTTAGTGTATTCACTTAATGTTGGTGAAATACAACATGAGTAATACCGACTTGTCCTCCATTCTCTATACATTTTTTAAAATTATGTAAAAGTGCAGAAGCGACAAATACTATAGATATAGGAGCTCGTTATACTCGTAATCCGCTTGAAAGTCATTCATGGCTCAGAGTTGCTTCATATATTTATAATTCCATTCTACACACTCACGAACAGAGCTCATCGCTGCTGTGAAATTCTTTGTGCTGGAGTAGAATTGTATTATGAAATTCCATTTGCATCCAGGGTCTCAGAATATATGCTTTGTCAACATGGATGTAGTACTAAATTATATCTATCAAAAGGCAGTCACGCAAACTTTCATTTATCCCACTTTGTCTTTGTCAAAAAAGTCAGTATCCGAAGGCTAAGTGTGTCTATTTTATTAACCCTTTAGCGACGGGGAGGTGTAAACGAGCGTACAGGTGAAGGAAGGAAAAAAATGGACTCAATGGTTTTTCGTCATAAAGGTAAATGAAAAACAAGAAAACACTGGCCGTTATAAGCAGCTAAAAAGTTGGGAGAAGAGAGATTTCAATGTTGATTGATTAATTTTGAACAATGATTTCGTTCTGAAATATTCTGAAACAGGAATAATAAAAATTTGAAATTTGAAAAATTCCAACATCATAGAGTTCCACATGCATGATGTGCAGTCGAAGTGATGAAATCAAGGTGAAATTATTCCCAAGTAAATAAAAATGAGATATATTCATTTTTACGTTTGTCGTTCTGATACAATGTGGTGCAAACTCAAAAACAATGTCAGGAATCGATCGCGAAATGGAGTCTAATGATGGGACATATAAGGAAATATGGAGTCAATCTGAAGCTCTCAAAACTGCTTCGGAGTGCCCGATCTAAGAAGGTGCGATCTTCATTTGACCTCCACTTTTTTTTGCGAATTTCATGTAATTTTCACATAGTTTCATGATGTATTCAGAATGGTATTACCCATCAATTCCTTTCCTTTCCTACTTTTTGTGCCAAATCATCACATAATTGCTTGTCATTCCAAATGTGCATGACAACAGCACAATTTCAATTTTCGTTTTTGCTGTACAGTAAAAAACTGCGACACTTTCATTTCACGTCACAATACTGGTTGAACAGAAAAGATATTTCCAAATCAGCCCTTCACTGCACCTCATTCCTTAACTAGCAATTGCCATTTAGGGGATGCAGTAGTCAGGTCTTTTCAGAGTTTTATTATTGTTGGTCGAAAGTTGATTGAGTGTCCTACACATGTCCTACACTCTCTTCATCAACCACTCACGTCACAGTATTCCTCATTTTTAAGTTACAAATAATCAAGTTTACTCGCCGTCCCTAAAGGATTAAAAGAAGTATATGAAAATAAAGAAAAGTAGGGAGGTTACTAAAGTCTGTTAAGTACGTTCCGTGGTCCGAAAGGGGGACGGGTTTGCTCTGTTCCCCTGATACAATTAAGAAAATTCGCGGGAAATGCAAAGCTAAGTACACGCGGGTGTACCTTTCTCAGCTCTAACTTGTAGCCGGGATGTTCAGAGACGCGACACACGCGCGGAGATCAAATTGCTCACGCGCGGAGATCAAATTGCTCCTGACGAAGGGGTTAGTCTGCCCAGGGCGTGTACGGTTGCTCGAATTTCTTCTTGCCGGGTGGTATTGACAGTTAAGTTCAATAGGAAGCTGATGCTATCTGAATTTATGGTGTTGTGCTGGTAAATGTCTGACTGCTTTATTATTCAATCTCGCTACCGCTGCTCCGGTATGTATACTGAAGGAAGGGGTGACATCCGTTGGGGGTTTCAATGACACGTGTGACACGTCGTTGCTCTCGGCTGTCGCCGATTACCGGAAGCAGGCGTCAATTTTCAGGAAGCAGATTTTCAGTCACTGGAAGCAAATCGTCAATCGCAGGAAGCAATTCGGATAGTGACAGTAGCAGAATCTGCTGTATGTACACGTGTACGATTAAAGTGTGCCATTTTTCTGAAAAATCAGAACGTGGCTTTTCATCTCCTGTATCCGCCATCCATGACAGCTGTACAGTAATGTCTGTGCTGTGCAGTAATGACTTGGCTGTTTTAGGGTCCCTTATACGACGGAGCGGTTTGTGTGTTTTACTCACCTTTGTTCTCTTTATACCATATCACCTTCGATTATGTTCCCATGATGAAC
>JAULBU010060170.1:0-11650 GCA_032358235.1 Odonthalia washingtoniensis | reverse complement strand
GGTCATTCGGCGAATCGTTGTGTGGACAACCAGTACAAAGAGGTGCAATGCTCAAAATGCCACAAGTTAGGACATCTAGAGGAAAACTGCAGGTTTTCGAAGAAGAAGAATGAAGCCATGGAATCGAGATATGACTAACCCCTATAAACTAGGGTAATCCTAATGATGATCCTTATGCCCATGCTACTGTTTTCATGGAAAGCGCAGAGAAAGAATCTGAAGCCGTTCTTGCACTCAGTCGTTTCGCAGAGGATCAACCGTCGCCTTAAAAGGCTTGCGAAAAAGGCCACGTTCTGCTTTCTAATCTGCTAAACCAACCCTATCAACTCCGTGCACATATAGACATCTCCATCCAAAGGAAAACACAAATAACCGTAAGAAGACTCAAAACAAGAAGAACTATGCGCTTAAGATTTCGCAAGAGTTCAATGTTACCAAAGAACTTTCCAATTCTCCTTCTGGGATCTCGTTCGGCCAATTTCTTAGTGGTAGCGTCATCATGGCTAGAAAAGATCAAAGCCGTCTATTAAGCGCAAAACGGCCACAAAAAACCGCCGACATAGTACAAGAAACTTAAGAACTAAAACCTGAAGGTCCCGGTTTCTTTCGATGGGTAGAGACAAAGGTTTTCGGTAAATATTTCTGGACCTTGTTGGACATTGGTGCCGTATGTCTTTCAATCTCACCATGATAGCATATCATTTAATAAATTGTTATATATCCATATGTTCTACATACGGATATATATGTATGGATGAAACAATATATTATGTCGTTAATATGAGGCCATAGTCACTTTCGGCAGGTACGCATACTAATGTCTATCAGAAAAAAATATACCTAGTTTTTATACCATATACACTGTACTTTCAATGTTCCATATTGCACCTGTTCTTAGTTTCAAACATAATTTTGATCCACAGCGTTTTCGATTTCCGTAGACTATTTTGCAGTGTTAATACACAGTTCTACTTTCTTCGGAGATTTTGGTCAAATTACAATAGACGTTTTTGGGCTTCTTCCAGAAAATATCTCAGTTCACATCCGTATAAATAAAATACATTAATCTACAAGTCACTCTACCAGTCGTATACCTACTGTATCCGGAGTTCCTTATTTATCAAATCATCCATTGATTTCCATAAAATTGAGGTCCATTTGTAGAATGCAACAGGTTACTAGACATTATGAATTATTTGTGTAATTCTTTACTGCACATGCACAATTTGTCGTGTTACGTATGATTTATATGATGGTGTACCGCATCAATATTCAATGTTTGAAGATATGTTTTATGTTAAAGTACAGTGTACTGCAATGAGAGGAACTGCGCATAGTAGATAACTACATCTACCGAAAAATTAATATGAAGTCAATCTGTTGTCTTTGTACGGTGTGTACCGAGTTGTACAAATTTATCGCAGTATTCATATGTGCTTTATCACTTTCACCAGATACATTGTGTGCTACAGGTCTCATTACACTCACAAATTAATTATACCCCTCCCCATATCCATGCATTACGACCGGTTCCTTTGTCTTCATGTAGGCTTTTCTGGCTCTTTCTCATCACTATTCTCTTTTGAATCAATTTTAGAGTTCCTGAGCTCCAGGGATATACCACTTGGTGCAATTTTGGAAAACGGCACGTTCATAAAATGCCTCATCCTAAATCAACATCCGAATAACGTTAGCACCCTGATAGAATTTATAGCTCGTGCATATTTCCAATCACGGACTAGCCCTAGGAATCAAGCGTGATGGCTCAATCGCCCATCAAACCGCAGGCATACTTATAACCATTTCATCTCAATTAGAACCGGAATGATTGCAAAAAGATCCGTTATATGTAAACTTAACATATTTTCATTTCCATGACGTTGAAATCTATATCACATTTCACGCATTCAATCCTCCGCCCATCCGTCCAGTTCATATCCAAAATATAATTACATCAACACCTTAATTGGAAGAACCTCGCTTGGCCATAAATAACACTTGCAGTTTTCAAATCATCTTTCATCAATTTAAACTGCTCATATACATCACTTTGAGAATCAACCTCGAACATACAATGGACATGCAACAAGTCACAAGGCTAAATCTCACCATACCCCTACCAAAAATCTTTTATCATTCTAACTTCCCTCTTACGCATCTGTACCGGTTTCCCACTGTTATTCATCATCCCTCACATGAGCCCTGTCACTCCTTGTCATTATCGCATACCTCTTACCATCCATGAAACCTTCATCTATCTACATCCAAGTCAATTTCGATACCAGAAACAGAATGGGCTACTCCCTGTGTCCTCTATATCCACATATATTGTCTCAAAAACATCAATGATCCCAATTTTAGGATGTCATTCTTCCCCGTTGACGACTTCATTCGACTGATCGGAACAGATCACCCTCCGACACCATCTATTCGGCCAGGTTGATGAGATCCGTTCTATTACTGACTGTTTTAAACAAACGATACAATCCTCTCCCATCTCCTGGGGATAATTCAATTTCCCAATCAACTTACTCGTAATTGACGTGCGCCTAAGCCCTGGCTCTACCTAATACGGGTCTGAAAACTTCCTCTGGTGCGACCTCGCAACCCCATGGTCCACTTCATAAACTTCCCTTATGGCAGCGGTAAGTTTTTATCCACCACTCGAACAGGCTTTCTGTTGATAATTCGGTGGATTCATATTTGTTGCTGGTTATTTCTGCTTTCTTCTCATTGCTCGCTATTTCTCTGCGACTCTGACAGTATATCAGTTATTATTACTATCTTCTCCACACACCTGCCGCTTTCAGATTCTTCAACAACTTTCGAAGTTAATACATTCCCAATGGATCCGGACTATACGGAACAATCTACCGCTCCAAATTCTTGAAATTCAGACATATGCCCCGTTTCATCGGCAACCACAGCACGCTTCTCCGTTCGGACTAATCTCTCGCCAGCCCAACCACACCCTACTGTAGACCCGTCATAATTCACGACGGGGCAACCTTTTGTTTATCTGGTAATCTATACCTGCGTTATTCGGTCCACAACGTCCCTGAATTTGACACAATATAGCCCAACGGAATTAACACGTCACCGTCAATTCCAAAACCGGATGACGATCTGGTTGCTTACTCTTCGTTATTAAGTTTGCCAACTTGTACCACTCCGTCAAATTCACGCTTCCTACAGACTAGTTCAATCTTAGTTCAATTTTTTGTTTTTGTCTCTTTCTCCTCTTTATTTAAAACATTGTGATGTATATCTCCTTAACCGTGAACTTCATATCACGAGACGCATAGTTACATTGATCGCACAACTTGCTACTGTAAGTTGACAGGTGTACCTAGTAATTCCAACTATGCTCCCAACATTTTTCATATCAGATAAAGTGAAAAAATGAAGCTATTTGAAGTGGGACATTATATTGTATCAGGCATATATACGGCTCAAAGAACTGGGGTTTGATTGAATGGTGGAATCACAGCTCTGAGCTATTAACATGCTCGCTTCATATTAAAGAGTCAGATAGTTACGTTTGGAAACGTTAAGAATAAATGAAACAAATAAATTTTGTTTCCGCATCATGAGATTTGTCTCGTACCATTTCCGATTTAGCCTAATAATAATGAAGGATTGCAACGGCTTTGTAAAATATCCTCGAAACCTCAAAATTATTTTAAAATAATTAAAATGTAAATGTTTTTTTTTAATAATAATAATAATAATATATTGAAAAAATAATAATTATTATTTTAAAACATTTGGCTCCTTGAAATTCATTGGAATTCTCTTCCACGTGTTCGGTGGCCCGATAAATGAGATGTCTCACATACCAATCTTTTTTGAATTAAATTGAAGGAAAGTTCATAAATTGTTGACCGAAATCAATGAAATCAAAGCCGCCGTTGGTCACTGAAATACACAAATTGATACCGAAACAGATTAACATGCACCACAAACTACACTACATTGGCCAATAATTCATGTCAATAGTATGGACATGTATTCTTTTTTGTGATTCGATAACGGAAGCAACAAACTTGAGAGACATTTAATTTTAGGGCTCCCTTAATTTTATAATTTGACCCGAGAAGAACTGCGACACGGTCTTATTTTCGCTTTTGCCGTTCAAGATTCCATAATTGGTACAGCAGAATGGTCGATCACTCTGCCAATGAGGCACACTTTCATAATGGTACCCCTATTCGTATGTCATCATGGATGTATGTCAAATATGGTGGAGGTATGAGACATCAGCTTCGATACATTAAACTAAAAGGAGAAGTGATGTCGATACACCTTAAAGAGAACACGGAACCTGAACAAATATTTGATGTTGTCGGTGCAGATATTGAATTCTTCGATCATGAAGCAGAGTCTACAAACATCTTTAAAGGGTCTGAACATCGACGAAAAATAAGTCAATCATTAATTCATCGGAACCCTTCACAACCTCGTCAAAAATTTCAATTATTTCAAAAACTAAGTCGCTGTTATTCCTCAAAACGAATTCGCATTGTTATTCCTACTCTCAAGTGTACTTTGGTTACTGGAACATCTGAAGAAGCAAATAATTGGGGACAGAGTTTAATTTTCGCAGCAAAACATCGATTCGAAGATTACTATCGTCTTGGTAATCAAATTGCACGTGGTGCTTATTCGCGTATTTTCTTATGCCAACCTTTTGATAGTCCCGGACGGTCTTATGTGGTTAAAATTATAAAGGCAAAACCATACGATGTTCAAGCATTGGAATGGTTAGAACGAGAACGCCATATTAATTGCGTATTAAACAGTTCAACAATCGTGCAAGCCGTAGATATATTTTCAAGAAAGGAAAAGAATCATCTTGTCTTTGAATACATGGCTGGTGGTACACTACTTGATCTGTTAGAACTTCGAGGCAGCAGTCGGCCATTACCTGATAGTTATGCTAAAGCTATCATGTTTCAACTTCTATCATCATTGCAATATATTCATAACAAAAATGTTGTTCATCGCGACATACGACCAGAAAATATATTCTTATCCGCAAAGAAATTCCCAATGTCTATTGCGTTGGGTGATTTCGGACAGTCTAATTTCGTGAGTGATTCCATAGTTAATATTGATGTACTAGCTTCTAGAGTCGGAAGTCCTCCTTATGTATCGATAGATATTGTGAGAGGTTGTAAATATGGTCCTGCTTCTGATATGTGGTCTGCTGGTGTGATTCTTTATGTAATGTTAAGTGGGGACTTTCCTTTTCATGGAAGTACTGAACATGAAATGATTGAGAAAATTAAAAGAGGACTTTTTAAATTTGAAGAAGAAAAATGGAAAAATATTCGTACAGAAGCGAAGTCTCTAGTTAAGCAACTATTACAAACTGATCCTAAGAAAAGAATAAGCGCACTCGCTGCCTTGCATCACCGATGGATTGTTGGAGAATGCGGGAATTTGGAATCTAGATCTGGTTGTTCGAATTCATTATCTTTACATTCATCATCACAAATTCTAAAAGGTGTTCTCCCTCCAGACCTAGACAGAATTTTCCATCGTGGAAAATTGTTAAACCATCTTTCCAGAGATGACGGTGTTTGTAGCTGTCAAGAATTTGGTGATAGAAGCAGAAAATCAAGTTCTAAAAGTAGAGTTGATGGTGTTTCTAGTTGGCGAGGATTTAGTAATCAAGTAACAGCATTAAATCCAACAAGTAGAGCTAGGACGATCAACTGTTCTATGCCTATGGTGGCACCAAGTCACGTATCAAGATATTTATCGACTCTCGACAATGCTACTTTACAACAGGATTGTAACCAAACACAATGCAGAATTCGAATGACACCTTCCATTCGAACGATGCAGGAGAAAGGAATAATACATACTGTAAGTGCTAATCCTTCAAAAATGAAACGGCTAATGAGTTCTAGAATTATTCAAACACATTTGAAGATTGCTTTCCCGTACAGGAGAAAGTTTGTGGCTATTGCTAGAGCATTTGTTGCTGTATTCAGACTAAGAGCAACAGCGAAAGGACAATTGACAAAGGACTTGCTCACATCTGATGCTAGTCCTGATGATATTGAAGAATTGATGATGATACGGAAAACAGAATTCAAGAATGTGGTAGATGATAATGTTCCTGCTCATAGAAGTGATCATAATCCTGAGAATGATTCAACAATTGTATTCACTGATACCAACCCTATGGGAAAGATTGGTCCCACAAGTTCGACACTGGAGCATTCCCCAATTAATGATATCGCAGATCAAACTGAAGTGGTGGTCGGAGGTATTGTTGAAGAACTTGATGGTAACGAGGAAAGAGGAAAAGATAGAGAAAGTTTTGGTCAGGTTCATCTTGATGAAATTGATGGAGGGAGAAGTAGTGGTGGTAAGCTAATGAAGCGACATCGACATCCACGTGAGTGGTCCCGTGAAATCGTGACCAATGTTATAACGAAGCTCTCTAATGGTCCAAGGGATCATGAAGATAGTATTACTACTACTGCTAGAAGCTTTGATGTGAAAAAGTAGTATGAATTTATGTATCTTTAAGGAATATATGTATACATTTTCACGATAACGGACAACTTCTGCCCTCTTTTCTTTATATTTTGTGGCTTCTGTCTTTAGAAAAATAACAATTTTGTTGTGTTGTGAGAATTTTATTAAGTATGTAAATGCGGGATGGTACATGTTGCACCACTGATTTCCAGTCTGAAGCAAAATACAAGCGTTGACATCAACAAAAGTAATAAATTCGCGCCACTTGATAGTCCTCATCACTGCTAGGAGAGGAATACGTGCAGAATTGAAATTTATAAATTTGGATGGTCTTCTACAAAACTATTCTGAACTGGTAATCCGTTAGATTTAAAAATTTCTAATTTAATAATTAATTTAGAAATTAACTTAGAAATTATTGTGATTATAAAATAAATAATTTAAAATCGCTGAATTTATAGCACCCCCTGCCTCAGTACCCAAATACGGGGGGCTGGAATGGCCTAGTACCTGGAAACCGATGTGCCCAAAATAGTACCAATTGTTACGTTTCAAGCACTTCAAAGCATGAAAAACAGCCCTGCACGCGCATTTTTAGAATGTTGGGGGTTATTACCTTCACTGCGAAGGATTAGATCCTCATACACTGAGTACCTACCCTAGTACCGTTCCCTACTTGTACTTCAACGTGGGGCAGGGTACTAACCAATCGCATCCCCCTTTTCAAATAGTTACTGTAGCGGGTGCTAGTCTCTCACATGTCTGTCCTTTCCCCTCTCGTCTCTCTCACTCTCTTTCTCGTCTTCTCACAACTCTCCCACTCTCCCTCTTTCACCTCCCACTCTTTCACCTCCCTCCATCCTACGTCTCTCACTATCTTTCTTCCTCAACTCCCACTGTTTCTTCTCCCTCTTCCCTTACTCACTATCTCATCTATCACTTTCTACTACCTTCCCCTCTCCTTATCTTCCTATCTCCCTCTCCCACTCTCTCACGCCCTCCTCTCTCATCCCCTCTTGTCTCAATTTCTCACTATTACCCTCTCTCACTTTCCTCTTCCTATCTGCTTTCAAATTCAATCACTATCCATCTTATTGTATCTGTTGGGTTTTATTCTGCCCGCGCTGGTTTGGTTCGCATTTTTTTTTGCGTGCGCTTGGTACGATCTTCATCCTGCTGTTCACTTCGTTCAAGCTCGTTTTCAGCAGAAGCCTGGTCTCTCTCGTGTATTTTCTCCCAATAAACGTTTTTTTCGATGCGTGTGTGGGCGGAAGTGCACACTTCTGTATGTAGCGTACGCAATCAGTTTGTTGGAAAATCTCATTCACTCCCGTGGGTGTGTCATTTAGTCATGATCATAAATGTTGTGCAAGTTTTTCTGAGGCGCCATCTAGAGTTCTTTTGCGTACTTGTTGGCTCTCTTGGAAGCCTGCTCAGGCTTCTTCCACATACGTAGGGATTGCTCTCTCTTCTATGTCCACCCATCCAACGGTCCAGATTACGCCGCACTTTATATTTTCTTCTCGTTCAGCCTTTCTTCGTCTTTCCATTTTTTTGGGTGTTGAAGCCCAAGAAGCCAGTCGCCTTTTTGTGTTCCCACCAAAAGTCTCATAATTATTTGTCGAAATAGGGATAGTTCCTCAATTCCATATACGCAGCTTTTCATCGTCTTGTAAACGCACGGCATGTATTTCAAATGAACGTTTAAGTCAAACAAGCAACAATCCCCGACTTCTCTGAAAGCTCCACAATACGACTATTTACGCCTGCACCCATACATCAAATGATGGTTGCAGTAATGGTAGCGGCCTGTTTCCTTGTCGTACCGCAAAATGTTGAATCTTTTGGTACGTCAAATGGGACTCTAGAGTATAACCAGAGGCTTCCAAGGGCGCCTCCGCGGACAAGTAGGGAGTGAGCGGATGTATTAGACGTTGATAAAACTACCGAATCTACAACGGATACTATACTATCACTTGGAGCAGTGCCAGCTGCGGTCGGCAGCGGTTGGTGACAAGAGCAGAAATACTATCTGTGCGCTACCAGATGCTTGTGTTGGAAGTTATAGAATCGGAGCGCGCAGCAGAGGAACCTTTGAATACTGTAAGCAAGAATTATGCGCGTACGAGCCGGAATCAGATACATATGGAGCGCGGGTGTTCCATAATATCACAAGTCCGTGGTGCTTAGGCGAGTGCTCGGCACGCAACTTATCAGCTGACAGATACTCAATTGGACTTTTTTGTGAAGCCCAGTGGGAGTATCTGGGGGCATTTCGCTGCTTCCAGCCCTCAATTCGTCTTAGTAATGAATGGATCTGCCCGTACGTAACACCTGATTGAAGATTGAGCACGACAGGGGCGCGTAGTCTGTGCCGAAAATTTTCTTCCAAATGGGTACTCCGAGCGTTGAGGTGGTCGTTCATTGTCCCACACAACCACCACCAACAAACGCGAGGAAGTCATTGAATAAAGCAACAGGTTCTTCAGACGTTGCGGAAATGAGGATGGTTGCAGGTGTTGTGCGAAATGAAGGCGTGGCCGCGAATTATGATATCGTCGAAGGTGCCACGGTTGTTCCTGTGAGGACTGCAAAGAAGATGGAAGGATACAGTCAAGCCACGCTATTAAATCTGGGGGGTCGAGTGCGCTCAAGTGTGGCTCAAAATGTTGAGCGCTCGCCTATTTGCTGCTGTACGGGTGATATCCTCATATCATTCTTGCAACTTGGCGATAGTGGGAAGACGGCTCTATGTGAGTGGTCTATGGAGAAGAGGAACTGCAGATACAAGATGATGAAGGTTTATTGGAAAAAGTATAAGGTTGTTGCGTGCACTTTTGTTGGAATTGTGCTGAAAGATGGAGACAGCTTTGCCGCGGTTGATGGTGGCTTTTTGGGTTATGAAGCAGAAATTTGAAGGTGAGATGAGACAGAAACATGCGAGGAGATTCTGAAGAGGTTATGGGAGTGGAAAAAGGGCGCAGCAATTCTCCGTGCCGGTGGTGGTGATGTGTTCATGGAACTGGCTCGAAAAGTGCCAAGGCAAAAATGCATAGTAGAAATACTGTAAAAAGGCCCCGCTAAGTTCCATCGGTATCTATAAAAAAAAAGTCACTCTTGATGTACCTGGTGGAGGCCACTTCCACTTTGCACTGCTTGATCCGCTACAAAGAGCTCTTCAGTCGACCCTACAACTTGAATCTGTATTCGACTGTATCAGCTTTACACATAAAAATTTCCTACCATTATAAAATGCTCACTCAAACGCCGGAAGTCTCTTCATAAGGTTACGTAAGGCCAAGAATTTAGTAGGAACTTAATTGATCCTCATGCCGAGGTACTTCAACATTGCATCCATGTCAAACCACCTAAACTCAGTCATGGGAAGTCGAAGCGGCCATATTAGGACAAAATAGTAGTATTGGACGCCACACCAACGCGCGGAATGTTCCGTAAGCCTTCCGCTTGTACTCCCATCCTGCAACATGTACTAGATAACTTCACGGTACGATGAATGCGTCATACGTTTTGGGCGCTGAAAACTACCGGGACTAAATATAGGAAACCACGGACCTTCCTTGATGCCGTGTGTGTCCAATATAGCGAGCCATCGTTGAAGCGCGTGCAGAGAGCACATTGAGACATGTCCTCTGCGGAAAAACCGATAGACGCACGCTTTTCCAGATCATGTCTTGGAGTAATGAAACGTTCCATAAATAGAAGAATCTAAATATGGATCCGAAAACGTCAAGTATTCAACATCGAGGGCAATTTTTTCATCTGCACGGGAAAAAGATCCAAACTGAATGTGTTCACAGTATACACTTGCAATGCACGAAAGTTCCACTCGAAAGGATACGCACGGGGTACTTCTCCGACCATAGCGCGTACTGAGAGACCCTTAGCGTATGCGTAGAAGGGCCTGATCAAGTCTTCACGACAGTCTATTTGAGCGCGCTCCGTTAGATTTGTGTTTCCCAGTACCTGAGCGTCTTCAACCTTGTCAATAATATTCTGTATTAAATGTGAACTTCCTGGGTTTCCGCAAAACGTCCCATCCCTAGATCCTCAAAATCCCTATCTAGATGTGAGAAACAGTGCCCTTTTCCGCATTCAGAACAATCAGAAATTATAAATGCTTGCGAACCGGCGCTTTTAATCGCGCCTCCTGTCGATTCAGCCTTAAGCTTCCCACATCCTTTTCCAGGGATCAGTGTTTCCCCGCAGAGTTGAACAATGTGGGCTACGGCTACGTAAACTGGAGACTGATGTGGCTTTCGGTAGTCAATCGCATGAAAGTGTCTGTCTTTTCATCGATTGGGACACCACGGGCCTTCATTACTTCACTAAATAGTTTTATGCTTGGTCGGTACCTTATTACAGATGAGTGGCACAGGGGTGCTCGAACAATAGCCTGCCCGAGAGCGACTGCCTCTTCCAATCCTGATGGAGCTTCTTGGAATAGGCCTCTACTGGAGTAATTTACGCCAACGCACCCACAGCGGCGGCTGCCGCCGCGACCACAACCTGTACGTTGTTTGCTTATGTGTGTCATGTTTGGTTGGTGTGTATGAAAACGTTTTGAAACCATATTTATGAGTGAGTGTTTGTGAGTATGTGTCGGAGTTTTGTGTGATGAATGTTATAAGCAAAACTGTGACGATATTTAAATAATTATTTTACAAAACATCTTGCCAACTAGCAGGATGTTTGATAAAATAATGACTTAGCAGCAAACAACGCGAGAATCCGGCGTTTTCCGGTATTCATTGAAGGAGTAATATATTTTGGCTAAAAAAGCTTACTTTCTTTTACTTGACGTAGAATCAACAAATGACGAACAAATTTTTGATTTTGGTGCGGTTGTTGTAGATCGTCAAGGTAATATTGTTGCACAATGCGCAGTTATTATCCGTGAAAATATTGGCAAAGAATTGTTTATTGACCCGTCAGGCAAGTCTTTATGGTCAAAGGATTACGCAAATAAAAAACGCATAGGTTATGATTCTATGCTTGAAAAAGGCACTAGAATGGTGGCTTCCGTTAATGCCGTTAATCGTTGGCTTGAAAAAGTAAATACGAAATATAACCCTACTGTGACTGCTTATAATATTGGATTTGATTCTAGGATTTGCCGCAATACTGGGGTTGATTT